>JANTPM010000009.1:30970918-30981751 GCA_025434745.1 Erythroxylum divaricatum | reverse complement strand
AACCTTTTATTCCCTCATTCTAACTAACTTCCACATGACTCACCCTCATCTAACATTTCCTAATTTACCCTCCCACGTTGCCTGAATTCTTCGATTGCATATTCTTCTTCCTACTATATTGCTGCTGGAATCTAGTCTCAACAATAACATTGGGTCATATCAGCAAGTATAGTTGTATGTTAAGTTATATGTGACAAGGATGCTGTTCTGTAACACTACATGTGATGTGATGAAAGCTAGCATGCACTTGATAATGTGGTATAAGGAATAGTGAGTCTGGGGATTAATATGGAAGCTATAGATAACCAATGAGAAGGCAAAACCTCAAATTGACTGAGTTCACTTGTGAACAAACAGAAGCTAGTAACTGATCCTGCACTGTTCGTGTTAGCTTTGGCATGGTGATGTACTATTCAGTAAAGACATGGCTAATGGGATCCATTGTTTCAATCTGACGGAAATTTTTGCAAAAGCTGTTGTTGAAATGTGATCTATTGTCGGACTCATTTTACCTATTGATCTGGGATTCATTACATGGACTTTAAAGATCATTGCACATCGCCCCAGTGTTTACATGGATTTCCAACTGTTTTCCCTTGTACAGGCAATACATGTCATTGATGAGGAAATACGTCAGCAACTTGCATTGCGAAGGAAACATAGAGATGGTGTCGGTCCAACATTTTTCGATGCTAATATTTATACACAAGGCTCCATGGGCATCATACCTGAGGCCCTTCGTCCTAAACCTGGTCATTTGTCTGTGACTCAACAGCGTGTTTATGAGGTATGTCTGTTGCATCTTTCTTGTGAGGATTAACTACTGAAAGGAAAGCTAACTTGGTTATGTGATGTCCTGCCCTCTCCATTATCATTATACTTTTCAGGACTTTGTTCGGCTGCCATGGCAAAACCAATCTAACCAGAGCTCGCAAGCTGTTCCTACCGGTTCTTCAACCTTCTCTGGTAGTACTAGTCTTGCTGGTTCATTTGGCGTGGCATCGGCACAACTTAGCACGGGTTACTCATCTGCTCCAGTAAACATAGGATTTGATGTGTTGTCACGTACAATGGATGTTTCATCTGAGAAATTTGAGTCTAATTCAGCGGCCCTTCTAAGGTAATCTATCTTTTCTCGGAATTTGGTACTTCATTTGATGGAAATTTGATTTGATGGTTATTTTAATGCGTATTCAATGTTTCAGTACTTCCACCATTCAAATGGGAATGGCTGATGGTGTTCTCCCACAAAATACTGAAAATAATTCTGGCAGTGTAACGTTTTCTGCTGGTGCTACTGCTCATGAACTTCATCCAGTGGATGCATCCATGGATGCACTTAAGGTTGGAAAATGATATTTTTGTTTAGCATTATACTGCTAATGACTTGTTAATGGTGGTTGATGTGAATGATTGCATCTGTTAATAGGAGCTGGGAGTATCTTCACTACCTTCATCATCATCAGTTCCTCCTGAGCGCCTGAATAGTAACATATCAGAACCCTCATTGAGCACAAGGGATGCTTTGGACAAGTACCAGATCATTTCCCAAAAGGTCGATTTCGAGCCTTTGCATTTTCTATGTAGTGATTGCACTTTTTGTGTGTTCTCTTCCTCCCTATTCCATGGTCTCCACTCTGGAACATGAGTGTTGTAACTCAAAAATAATTTTGATTTAATTGTTTAAATTCTAGACAAACTCTGGCATCAAGTTTTATCCTTTGTCTATTTTCCAAAGGATTTTGCAAGATTCAACATTAAGATCTTATTTCTCATGTGTTTTTTTAATTTTAATTTTTCTTCTTGTAATATTCTACTTGTGAACTTGTTTACTGTTTATGTATGGTTTCAGTTGGAGGCTTCTGTCACTAGTGATGGCAGGGAAGCAGAAATTCAGGTATTATTTCTAGCACATTAAATTAATTGTGGGATATGTCTGGGCAACATGTTCAACTATTTCTATTGATTGGTCTTCAGGTTTTGATTGCTGAGGTTCCTGAAATCATACTCAGATGTGTTAGCCGTGATGAAGCTGCTCTGGCTGTAGCACAAAAGGTCTATCTTTGTTGTCTTGGAGACTATTAAGTTTTCATTTTAGAATTGTTTTCCGATCAACTTTTGTTACTGCTACATATTTCCTATAATTTCCAATGATCATATTAATGATTATTTTGGATCTTATTAGTTGCTAAATTGTTCTTGGATATAGGTTTTCAAGGGTTTATACGAGAATGCATCAAACAGTTTTCATGTTAATGCATGTCTTTCTATTCTGGCTGCTATTCGAGATGTTTGCAAACTTGTGGTTAAAGAACTCACCAGCTGGGTATGTTTTTATCCTGTCTCTTTGAGCAGACTTTGCCTTCTTGTCCCATAAGAACTTTCTGCAAAGATGCAGTGTCTTTTACTTGTGTCAATGCTGCTTATAGTTTTTCAGTTGGCAGAGGTAGAATTTTACTGCAAATTATATCCTCCAGGTCATTTACTCAGACGAGGAGCGAAAATTCAATAAGGATGTTACGATTGGACTTATACGGAGTGAATTGCTCAATCTTGCTGAGTACAATGTTCATATGGCGAAACTTATTGATGGGGGAAGAAATAGTATGTTTTTAATGTGAAGAGATAATTGCATTACTGATTTGCTATTCATGACAAATGACCAATTTGTGATGTGTGCAGAAGCTGCTACAGATTTTGCTATTTCCCTTATTCAAGCTTTGATTGTGGAAGAGCCTAAAGTTATTTCTGAACTTCACAATTTTGTTGATGCATTAGCCAAGGTTGTTGTGCTTGTCTACGTTGTTTGTTAGACTGCTCTAACATATTTTTTCTCTTTTGAAGTCTCTTACTGTTTATTACTTACAGCTTGCAGCAAAACCAGGATCTCCTGAGTCAGTACAAAATCTTATTGAGATTGTTAAAAATCCTGCTGCTGGTTCAGTTTCTCTGGCTGGAAACTCTGTTGCAAAAGATGACAAGACAAAACAATCTAGAGAGAAAAAGGTTTGAATGATTTCTGTTACTTACCATAGGTTTGTTTCTCTCTCTCTCTCTTGGTTCTGAAATCCTTTTCTTTTTGATACAGGCTACTAGTCTGGGCACTGGTAGCAGGGAAGACTGTAGCATTGTTGAATCTGTTGAGCCAGACCCTGCTGGTTTCTGTGAACAGGTTCCTTACCTTGATGCTTTTAGTTACCTTGTTCTTTATTTGATGATAATTTCATTGCTAGGTACTTCTAGTTTAGGAATATGTTTTCCTTTCTTTTTGGGGGAAGCTATGACGCAAAATACTGTGTTTTGAGCTTGATATGTGCTTCTTTTTGGTGGTTAAATACTCTCTCTTTTCACATGCTTGGAGGAGGGAATGATAAATTCTAGCTTGCAACCATTTTGTTCTTGAATTTATTTATACTGGCGCTCTACTCACTTTACTCTCTCACACATACATGCATTGCGATCCATGCCTTTAAGTTATGGGCTGATTGAAATGTACCCACTTTTTCAGAGGAACAGTAATTTTAGAAAATTTTCTTTTTCTAATCCCTTTTTTATCATATTGTTTGTTTAAATTGTAATATTGGTGTTATAATGTATAGGTCTCTATGCTATTTGCTGATTGGTGCCACATATGTGAACTGCCTGGTGCAAATGATGCAGCTTTTACTCATTATATACTACAATTACATCAAAACGGACTGTTGAAGGGGGATGATATGACAGATCGCTTTTTCCGAATTCTTACGGTTTTTTTTTTGACTTGAAATGTTTTTATGTCGAAGGATAATTTTGAAGCTACCAGTCTAATATTATCTTATAATTGCAGGAAGTTTCTGTCAAACATTGTCAATCTTCTGAGGTGATAAATTCCGGCGCATTGCCTTCCCCTCAACAAGTGCAGAATCTATCCTTCCTTGCAATTGATATTTATGCAAAGCTTGTATTTTCAGTCCTGAAGGCAAGATTTCTATGTAATTTTGTTTTTTTCTCTAAGCTAGGTTTCATCTTGTGACTAACACTACTATTTAATGTTTTCAGATGGAGCAAGGATCGAGTAAAGTGTTTCTTTTCTCCAAGGTTAATCTTAAACCAAATTGTTTATATTTTTCGTTTCCCTATGGTTTCTTGGATATGATATCTGTGGTATGCAACAGATATTGGCTGTCACCGTGAAATTTTTGCATAAGGAGTCTGAGGAGAAGAAAGCATCTTTCAACCCAAGACCATACTTCAGATTGTTTATAAATTGGTTTCTCGACCTTGTTTCCCTGGATCCTATTAATGATGATGCAAACTTTCAGGTAAGGTTTTTTTTTTATAATTTAGTTTTTTTGTTTCCGTTGACTAACATTGACTGTATTTGTCACAGATTTTGACAGCCTTGGCTGATGCATTCCATACTATGCAGCCCCTTAAAGTTCCTGCATTCAGGTTAGCGCATTCAATTTGGCCAGCAGAGATGTGAAATACTACTGATGAGCTTATATATTGTACTATATTATGAGATTCAGTCTAGTTGTCTGTTCTTGTTATGTTTGTTTGTAGTTGGAGATTGAAATATGCAGCTTTTCCTATATAATCATCATTCTTTCTTTCCCCGAGTATGTGTGGCTGCTAATCGAAGGAAAAAGTGTATCATCCTCTAGATGATAATTGTGTTTCTCTATCGCTAAATTGTTTTATTCTAGAAATGGGGGATTCTCTACTTGCACTCCCACTGTCCTCCTTTCTTGGCTTAAGCACTTTCATCTTCTAACTTGATTATGATTATTCTTCAGCTTTGCATGGCTTGAGTTGGTAAGTCATAGGAGCTTCATGCCGAAATTGCTCACAGGAAATGCTCAGAAGGGTTGGCCTTATGTCCAGCGGTTATTGGTAGACTTGTTTCAATTCTTGGAGCCATTTTTGAGGACTGCCGAGATGCCATCTACGGTATGTTGCTTCCTCTTAATAGTTGTTTTAATCCCAGTATATTTCTCTAATCTGTCTTTATGTGCAGATGCAATTTCTGTACAGAGGTACCCTGAGAGTGCTGCTGGTGCTACTTCATGATTTTCCCGAGTTCCTTTGTACCTATCATTTTACCTTCTGTGATATGATCCCTCCAACCTGCATACAAATGCGCAATATCATCCTGAGTGCGTTCCCCCTTAATATGAGGCTTCCTGATCCATCTACGCCAAACTTAAAGGTGCGCATTAGTTCTAGGATTATTTTAATATCTTTTACAAAAATTCCACTTAAGTTTGTCCTGTAGTGAATAAGTGATTAATTAGGACTAAGTTTCGTTTCATATTTGCAGATTGATTTACTTCCAGAAATCAGGGAACCACCTCACATTCTATCTGAGGTGGATGCTGCGCTTAGAGCAAAGCAGATGAAAACCGATGTAGACGAGTATCTCAAGGTACTTCAAATCACTTCCTGAAAAACTAATTTTGCTTCCTTCGTATCTGTTTTTATTTTCTAAAAGATGGGATCGCCAAACCCAACATAACTGGGATAATAGCTTTTAGAGTTCAGTTGTACGATTCCTCTTCTGCTTTTTCTATTGTTTGAACTTGTTTTTGAAAAAGTTCTGGTCATATCTAAACATAAACATAATATTACTTTCTTAATGGGGGTTTGCTTGTATTTGGAGTGCAAAACTATGTCATTTTAACTTTCAATTTTTACAGACGAGGCAACAGGGTTCAGCATTTCTCTCTGAACTGAAGCAGAGATTACTGCTCTTGCCAAGTGAAGCTTCGTCTGCAGGAACCCGTTACAATGTACCACTGATCAATTCCCTAGTGCTTTACACTGGAATGCAGGTATAATCTGGTTTATTGTTTTTCTTATAGAGGTTAACTTTTTGTCAAGGTCAGATTAGACACTATTTTTGTCTGGAAACTCCTTTATTTAGAGTTTTACTTATTTAATTCTGTGAAGCTTTAGATTTTGATTTTTCAAAAGGAAATTCCTGGGAAGCGAGAACAGGAATTGGTGATCTATTTAAATATTTTTTTTAAATACCTCAATGAACTAAAATATGATTTTCCAATTACTACAGGCCATCCAACAGATGCAAGCCAGAATACCTCATTCACAGTCAACTGCGAACTTAAATGTATTGCTAGTAGATGCTGCACTGGATATTTACAAGACTCTTGCCCTAGATCTGGACACTGAAGGCCGATACCTTTTCTTAAATGCTATTGCCAATCAACTACGATATCCTAACAACCACACACATTACTTCTCCTTTATACTGCTTTACTTATTTGCAGAATTTAACCAGGTAAGAAAGTTCTTGCACTTGTCACTTCTGGAAATCCCTCATTTTTCTACAATTTGCTTTAGTTTATCCAATGCAACTACAATTCTGTGATAGGTTTAGTAACTGGTGCAACATCAAACTGTTACTCCTAATTCATAACTACGTGTTCTTGTCAGCAGGAGATCATCCAGGAGCAGATTACAAGAGTGTTATTGGAGCGACTAATCGTTAATCGACCCCATCCATGGGGCCTTCTGATAAGTTTTATTGAGCTCATTAAGGTGATTATCTTTCCAGATGTGTCATTTAATGATCTTTGCTTTCTTTCACGCGGCATCACAGCATCTAATCAATGCCACTCTTTTTCTTGCGCATTTTCTTTTTTTTTTTTTGTCTCTGTTGAAATCCTTTTTTTTTTTTTGCCCCCTTCCGTACAGAATCCGAGATACAATTTTTGGAATCGATCCTTCATAAGATGTGCGCCTGAGATTGAAAAACTATTTGAATCGGTTGCTAGGTCATGTGGTGGCTTAAAACCCATGGACGAAAGTATGGTCTCAGGATGGGTTTCCGATGGTGCACATTGAAATTATTCTGCGTGTACCTGTACATACACCGACTAGCAAGAACTTGTCTTTAGTCCTCTGACAAGTTGTGATTAGATTAAATTAATTGCCTTGTTCTAGAATACTCATATTCGTGATCTCATGATTAGTTATAATTATGTAAGAATGTTCCTGATTATTTTCTTAAATCTTCACGATGTAAATATTGTATTCTGTGTTAATATCTTAACCAAAATGTTGTTCACTCCTTAATGTGTATTTATTGTACTTGCCGTCGATAATTCGTTTACTTGATGAAAAGCTTCCAGCCTCACCGGTCTGAGTGCTGTCCAAAATTTTGACCCGACCTGAAATTTTGACTGAATTGTGTTGAATCACATAAAATTTGTTCTATTGTGTTGAGTTGGTTTAGGCTGTCAATCTGATGCGGCTCCCAACTTTTTCTTGTAAAATTGGTTTGAAGGTTTTGAACAAGTTTAGATCATGCGACTCGAATTCGATTAGAATTTGTTTCAAGTTTGGATTGTATTATAATGATTGGATTGGGTTGATATGGTTTCGAAGAAATTTTTATGTCGTGTAATTTGAACTCCGATTAGAATTTGGGCCGTATTATAGGGATTAAATTGGACTGACCTTGTTATGCTTAAATTATAAATTTATAATCATTATTTTAAGTATATAATGAACAAGCTTGAAAATATATATAACAAAGTTATAAATTAAACTTAAATTAATTAATTTAAATTATTTTGTAAAAGTTCAAACTTAAAGATAGAGTCATTACTCAAGATGGAAAATGTGATCCACAAATTTGGGGAAGTACAGTTGATCATTGGAAACAAAATACAATTAATGCTTATTTAGCAAAAGATTTTAAACATTCTTACTTAGAAGTGACTAGATATTTAGTATCTGTTTGGATAGGTTTATATTAACAAAGTTTTTGTTAGTAGAATTTTTATCAATAGAGTTTTTTTTAGAAGAGCTTTTTAAAAAAATTAGTTAACTGCTTAGTTGTCAATTAAAAAACAATTTTTTTGAAAAAACTTCATACAGTAGACTGTGTAGTAACATAAAAAAAAACACTTTTATTAATTTTGCCTATATCTTATTTTATAATAAAAAATATTTATGCATATAAATATTATTTAAAGTATATTAAACAATATATAAAGCACAATATATTAATTATTATATAATTTTAAACCATATGAAACATAAATGAAAATATATTTAACCAAACTTTTTATATGAATTATAACATAAATAAAACTAATATCAAAACTAAATATTAAAACATATAAAAAAGCCAAATAATATTATATAAATTTCAAAAATAAATGTGAGGATGAGTTTATGTGTAGTGTGAAAATTATGGGTAAAACATAAAAATATAAGGTATAAAAAATAGGCTCATTAATTGATTTGAAAAATCTACATGAAAAATTACTTTTTTTAAAAGCTCCAAATTTGAGCTTCTTAAAAATTTATATTTTGGTTGTCAAAAAAGCTATATCTACTAAAAAAGTGTTGTTTTATTTTATAGTCAAATACCTATTTTTCTTAAAAAAAACTTTTGAAAATACTTATTTATTCCCCAAGAGTTGAATCAAAGAGACACTTAGAAACTCCACGCGGTGAAGTAGCTAAAAACATACACGTCCAGAAAAATTAGCTGAAACCATTGCTCATCTGTTACCGGATTGCAAGGATATAGTATTCTGTGTGATCTTTTAAGTTTACATGTTATTCCCTGAGAATTAGAACCAAGCTTTCCTTGATGCAGATATTGCGGCCAAGCTGGGGCATAACAATGTATTAATTCCCACGCCGAATATAATTGCAGTTGAGGTATCTTTGTCTGTAGTATATTGTTTCTGCTTGTGTGAAACTAGGGTGGTAATGTTTTAAATACATTGAACTCCATCTTTGCTATAATGCCTTCTTGTATTCACCTTTTCTAGCTATCTGGTATTTAACCTAACCGAAGCGCAACTTTCTGCCAGGCACTTGACCAAATCCAGACTTTGAAGAGAGCGTGATAGAATTTACAACAGGCCTACGAGCTCACATGAGAAGGAAAGTTAGACCACATACAAGTCTAAGTGAGGATCCATCTTAAAATCAATTGGTGATAGGTGAAGTAGCCCACTAGATTTATATACTAGCCTTCTTTCTTCTATTTCTCCAATGTAAGACAAACTCCCACTTTTCATTTCAACACACCCCTCTCACGTGTGGGTCTAACACGTAACATAATCTATCATTTCGAGGAGTTAACGACTAACATAAGAGCAACTTGCTCTGATACCATGTTAGAATTTAGCAAAAGAGTAGTATTGTGTGAGGCCAACTCAATTAATTATATATATTTTTTAACAGAGCGCATAAAGCCTGTTCTTTTTGGTCCTATCCTATTTTGTATTTATCGGCCGAGACGTGGCTTGGGACATGCATAAATGTTCCTGAGGTGGAAGGGTTGGAATCTGTTGTGATACAGAATCGAGGGGAAGGTGTGTGGTTCAAAGAAATTCATGTCGGATTGATTTTTGTGTCTCTTAACATGTCCTGGCTAAAGATAATGATATGACATTAAGTGTTATCTTGATAATATTCATTCATACTTGCAGGTCAATTATATAAAAATTTGAACTTTTCCTTTTAAATATGATTCATTACCAATATTTTGAATATCGTACCATATTGATCCGTATTGTACCAAATAAAAAATAATATTGAAATAGTATGAAAGTTTTTAACTTTTGCATCTAATTCAGGTTGTCACAGCTCTAACGAGCTGCCACTTTTTTTTTATTAAAGGAGAAAACAAACAATTACACGATAAGCCGCGGGAAACACGGTCCCGACAAATCGGCTAAAAGGAGTACACGGCACCCGACCGGTGGTCGATCAAAGAAAGAAGGACCAATCGCAAAATTCTCAGCGTAACTCGCCAACCAATCCGCACAACGATTGCTCTCATTGTAGATGTGGCGATGGACTACTGTCCAATTGCGCGTGAACAATTCATGAATTCCTTGAACCAGGCTGTTATGGACTGTGGACCGGGTGACCGAGGAAGAGATGAGCTGTAAAACTACGGCCGAATCTGCCTCTAATTCAATTCGTCGAAAACCGAGATTCCAGGAGAGCACCGCAGCCATCGTCGCCTGAACTATTTCGGAGGAGTCTGCCGGATGCTGTCGAGAAGGAAGAGTGTCGACACGCGCCATCTGTGTTCAACTTGACCCACCTGAGAGGAGGTTGACACCAGCTGAGGAGTTGCTTGTGGCGTGGGTGGTGGCCAGGAACCATGTGACGCTGTCACACGGTGGACTTGTGGACCTGATCTGCAAAAGACAAAATAACATTAGTCGGAGAAGTAGGCCAACTAAAATGTTCATCAAAGAGGGACCCGTTGCGCCAAGACCATAAGAACCAACAGGTCACTCCAAAAACAGTAGACCATGCCCGATCGAACACTCGTCTGTGAGAGTGAAGATTATAACCGAGCCATTGATGAAGAGGCAGAGTGAAGAACTCCGGAGTAACAATGTGAAGAGGGAAGACACTCCACACTTGGCGGGCTTTGGCGCAATCTTACACCGCATGCTGCGAGGATTCCTCAAGGCCGCAGTGGGAACAAAAACCATCTGTAGAGAGGTGGCGCCGCACCATATGTTGATTAGTGAAGAGCTGGTCCTGTGCAAGAAGCCATATGAATGAATGAATGCGTTGAGGCCCAGGCCAGTGCCAGATATCCTTCCAAATGCCAGGATCTCCTCGGTCCGCGTGGTCCCGAAGCTAAGAATAGGTAGAAGCAATAGTAAAGCGTCCCGAGTCAGATAGTCCCCAGCATAACGTATCCTGTCTGAGGGAAAGCCTCGGGGGGAAGGTACCTGCTATCAACCGACAAATCTCCGCCGGGAGGGAGCCTTGGAACGTGTCCCAAGTCCAATTACCATCTCCGTCCACAAAATGTTGGACACTGAGGTGACATTTAGG
>JANTPM010000009.1:30852326-30866566 GCA_025434745.1 Erythroxylum divaricatum | reverse complement strand
AAAGGCAGGTAGAGTATTTGTCCAGGGTCTAGCTTCGTGACGAATAAAATAGACAATAAAAAGAGCCCTATTTCATTTTAGTTTGTTCTTTAAGAAGGTCTTAATTTTCATACAGAGCAACAAAAGGTTACCTATTTTGTTCTTTATAAGAGTCTACTCTTAATTATTATTAAAAAAAAGACAAAATAAAAACTTTTTTTATTTACCCAAAGCCTATAAAATGTCAGGACCAACTCTGTTAACTAATCATATAAAAATAAATAAATAACACCACCAATAACAACAACAATAATAATAACATGAAAAAAAAGAAGACTGAGTAGGGAAATATTTAGGTTAAATCACTAAGAGGTGATTATTACATATTTAAATGCTTAGATTAAATAGAAGAGGAAAATACTAAAAAGCCTATAAAAACGACAAAGATCTTAACTTATCGAAAACATAACCTGCAATAGAAAACTTTAGTTTATTAAGAAACGAAATAAATTGTGATCTTTATAAGTTTCATAAGAACGGTATTATTTTTTTATCACCGCTCTCCAATTTTTCTTAAGGCTTGTTTTGTCTTATACATTCTCTAAATACAATCTTCTCACATCTTCTTGTTGAAGTGTCGGAGTATTTCATCTTTACATATCCAAATAATCTAATATAATCTATCATATATCACCTTCACTAAGCACTAGTTGTGAACTACACTCCCTTGGAACCCTTGTTCTTGAAATCGGATTCCATAGTTGTTGAGTTAATGGTCCATAAGACATTTCACTAAGCAACTTATGACTGCCACTTCTTAAGTGACTAATCGGATATGTTAACGCTTCCACTGAAAGCAAAATTATGATAAAATTGATTGGCAATACACTGACCCTGCTCATTGAAGCAATGCCTTCGCTTAGTCAAGAGTTTACTGGCTAGTCAAATGTAGTCAGTCTAATTTATGCATATCATTTGAGATATTAGAAGCATTGTTATTGCATATCTCATGGAACTATTTGACACTATATACAACTTACTATAATGTCGCTTTTGTTTACAAGTTATAATCGAAGTCGGCGAAGGAAAAGCATAGCGATGTTAATCTAAGGTGCATACGTGTGCTTAAAATGAGAAATCAAGTGAAGAATGGCTTAATAAAAAAACGGGTAAAAGAAATATACTTTGATAATACTCGCAAGTGAGTGTCTCGTATTGAAAAGAGAAAGGAAAGAAGAATAAAAGATAAGCTTAGTGGGCTTTTCTATCTACTTCCAATTAGTTTTATAATGTAATCTCACTTGGGTTTGTACGTGGTTAAACTTTTTTTTTCGTATAGGCCCGTAGATCTATTGCAAATTTCACATGTTATCATAGCAGGTTTTGGTCTGATTTTTTTTTTTGTTGCCCACGAGGTGTCCTAAGAGGGTCTCAACTATGAGAAGGCACCTTTAAACCATCCACATCCAGACTAATCCCTGCTGGAGCCGGATAGGTCCATTGCGGGAAACAAAGCTCTGACCTCAAGTTTTAAACGACTGCATACGTGAAGGAGGTTCGAACCCGCGATCTCACTTAAGCCATGAGAGCCCTTTACTAACTCACTTGTGCCTTGGAATTTTTTGGTCCGAATTATTAATTTTCCATCCCATCAACCCAACTCAGTTATCACTGTGTTTATTTCAAGTGATAACTGAATATCCAGTACCAATGTGATAATACCCACAAGTAAGTGTCCCATATTATAAAAAAAAAGAGGGGAAAAAAGGCATGGGCTACTCTACTTATTGTCAATTGATTTGAGAATGAAAACTCGCTTAGGCTTTTGTGTGGTCTAACTTTTCTTCTCGTATGGACCCGTAGGCTTATTGTAAATTTCACAATATATTTCTTATTTAGTTTAAGAAAATTTATGAAATATAAGACTCAATTAAAAAAATGCAAGTTAATAATATAATTTTGAACGAGATTAAGCACATTATTTGTGTGGAAAAGCAGCATGAGCCAAAGCGAGAGACAATGAGAAGCATGGGTTAGTTTTCTTGGCTTGGAATTGAAGGGATATGAATAGGTATGGCAGTTAGACCCACTCTTGCCTCTCACTCACTCAGTCCCTCACCACCACACCACTCACTCTCCTCCATCCTTTTTCATATTAACTCATGCAACACAAAGTTTACATCACAAAAAGCACACATTGTAACACACTTCACGTGCGGACTTCCGTTAGTTTTTTGTTTTCGTTTGACCGGCGGCGCCACCACCAGAAGGTCGTAGAAAAAGTCTCCAAACTTGCTAACCTCCTACCACTTGTCACCACCGCTTATCGACTCTTATTCACTCTCAATCTCTTATTTTACCTCATCCTCAAAATTAACCATGACTGTATCTAAAAACTAGGACTATTACTCCTCTATTCACCATACGTGATGCAACATAACGACAAGTTTTTCACTACAAGAAGAACAAACTCCATCCCTTTATCTTCACCATTCTTAATTACCCACGTTATAATTCACTTCATTAATCGTTTCTTTTCATCTTCCCTTCCTGTTTTTTGTTTCTTCTTCTTGTTTTTTTTTTTTTTGGGTTCCTTTTTTTTGGTTTTTTTCCTCTTTGTATGGCTTTGATTGTGGATCAACAATCGGAATTCAAGCACTTTTGTAAGATTTGCAAGAAAGGGTTTGGTTGTGGAAGAGCGTTAGGAGGGCATATGAGGGCACACGGAATAGGTGATGAAACTGGCCATATGGACGATGAAGACCCAGCAAGCGATTGGGAAGATAAGTTAGGAAGCGATGTGGCTCCGAGCAACAAGCGCATGTATGCATTACGAACGAACCCGAACAGATTCAAGAGTTGCAGGGTCTGCGAGAATTGTGGTAAAGAATTCCTATCTTGGAAATCATTTCTCGAGCATGGGAAATGTAGCTCTGAGGACGCCGATGAATCACTCGTATCGTCACCTGGGTCGGAAGAAGATGGAACGACGAGAAGAGGTTGTGGTTGGTCTAAACGGAAGAGATCATTGAGAGCAAAAGTTGGCGAGTTTAACTCGAACTGTCCGTCCAGCGAAGAAGAAGATCTCGCGAATTGTCTAATGATGTTATCTAATGCAACTGTTGATCCTTTAGTGGCTGAACCTGAAGAGTCATGTGCCTCAGCGAGTAAAGACGAAGAACGAAGAAACCCAATAAGTTTTATAGCTCCTTTGGCTTATAAACCTACCATTGAGAAAGCTAAAGGCGTAGCTAAAGGATTGTTTGAATGTAAAGCATGTAAGAAGGTTTTCAATTCCCACCAAGCATTAGGTGGACATAGAGCTAGTCACAAGAAAGTTAAAGGGTGTTTCGCGGCTAGGCTCGATCAGGGTTTGGAGGATAGTGTAGCTGATGAAGATGTGATCACACATGAAGAGTTCTTGCCAACAAAACCTACGTCAGCTTTGCATTTCGATCATGGTTCAAATGCTCCAGTGGCTTCTACTTCCAAAAGGAAATCTAAGGTTCACGAATGCTCAATCTGTCATCGTGTTTTCTCCTCGGGACAAGCTTTAGGTGGCCATAAGAGGTGCCACTGGATCACTTCGAATTCACCTGACGCTTCATCTCTCGCCAAGTTTCATCAGTTTCAAGAACAAGTGGAACAAGTTCAACACAAACCAAAGTTCATCGACAATCCTGAGACACTTGATCTGACGCTTGATCTGAACCTCCCTGCTCCGGCAGAGGATCACCCTGTAATCTTGGACGTGTCTACTCAGATTTACCTTCAATCCTGGGTAGGAGTTGACGGAAAAGGAAAGGAAGAACACCACCTCCATCATCACCAACTTGACCAGGACCACCAAAACGAGGACACCAACCAGAAAACCAACGACAACAAGAACATTGTCAATGACAACAACTGTAATAACTCAATGCAGGATATGGATAATGAAGCTGACAGTAAGATGAAGGTACCGAAGCTTAGTGAACTAAAGGACATGAACACCAGTGAGAGTTCATCTCCATGGTTGCAGGTTGGGATTGGTTCAACTACTGGCACAGTGGGCACTGACCCATAATTATTAAAAATTTTGTGAAACTCACACGAAGATCTTCTCTTCTTCTTCTTCTTCTTCATCTTCTTCTTTTATTTTCCTGATTACCATACTGTAATTACAGACTCAACAGGTTTATATTTATAACCAAACACAATTTTTTCGTAATCCATTTTCTGAACAAGAAAGGTACTTCTTAACTATCTCATAATTCCTGCATATCATACAATTTCAAAGTAGCAAGCATTCTGATTTCCTCCAAATGTATGTTTTGGGCGTGCTCCGAATTGTTCTAACAAAAGTTGCTAGTGGCCCAAACTTACTAAAGTTGTAACTTGAAGCAAATGATTTTAATAACAATTTTTTGAGTAAAGTTGGATTGTTTGTAGAAGTGAACTGAAAAATTACGATGTAAGATTTAGAAATGCGTTCACTTAACCTATAATTTATTATTTTTATTGCAGAATTTTTGATTAGGTGTGAATGTTTATTCAAAATGGAGCTATATATAAATAATTAAGTTTTAGATATTTTAAATATCAATATATTTTATATTTGTGTTTATCTTAATTGTTTACTAAAAAGGTAAGCCTCTTAACAAATAGTTAGTTTACTAATTCGAGTCATAGAATCAGCCACTTTATAAAATACGAAAGAAGGTCGCATACAATTGATGACCCTTTTCTAAACCCTGCACAGTAGAAAGTGATAAATTTATTTATATATTTATAATTTTATTCTTAATTATAACAAGATAGATTAATGTTATAATTTGTTATGACGTGAATTCTGTCAATAGAACAATAAGTATTAGAATCTTATTATTATATTTATGTGAAAATATATTTATTTTAAGATAATTGTATGTGGGTATATCAGAAATAACTTTTTTATTAAGTAAGAGTAAGGTTGTATACTATCGGATCTCTCCAAATCTCACACCTCAACAAAACTTCAACTAGATATTGATAATGATGATGAGATTTATGTCTAAAATAATTAAGTTTTTGATATTTTAAATTTGGATATAATTTTTATATATTTTATATTTTATATTTTAATTAATAGATAATAATTTTGCCATTTTTTTTTGAAGTGAATTTCACGCACGGAATAAAGTTGACTTTGTGGAATAGTTGAAACGTTGGGCTGTTTGAGCAACGGAGCTAACAGAGCGCTGTGTGTGACAATTGGCAGGTGGGGAGGGGTTGTATTAGCATGTTTCGCGGACCCACGAACGCTCCGATGCTATCGCTAAATAGCCGTTCAGCTATTGGTTCACTAAAAAGCCCAGACAGATGCGTGCCATCGCATCACCCGCAATGGACTTGTTCAAAGTCGCATTCAACTTTTGGCCACGTGTCCAGATTTGGTCAAACCTTATACGTAAACCAATCACTCAAGATGTCCGTTCACGGTCTAGGCTTACTCGAAGTCGAAAGCATACTTTTCAAGTCAACATTTTGATTTACAATACATTTTGAAATCTAATTTAATATAATTTTTAAAAATAATTAAAGTAAAATTTTAATTATTAAAAATATAATAACCTAAATTTTCATGAATTAAGTGTTACATTAAAAATCAACGTTTCAAAAATCAAATCGAAAACTAAACTACAAGAAAATCAAGGTTCAACTAGCATTAAAATGTTATGAACCGATTAAAGATTGAATAAAATTAAATAATTTAAAATATGATTGAAAAAAGTTATCCTTATTTATTGAAAAATTTACATTTTAATTAAAAATGATTATTAAATAAAAATTAATTGATTTATAACAAATTAATAATTAATAAAAATTATTCGATTAATTAATAAATTGATTATTTTTAACAATAAAAGTTATTAAAATAAATTAAATCAAAAAATTTAAAACCAAACCAAGAAATAAACGGTTTAAAATTTTTACGTTTAAATCAATTAAACAAACTGAGTGTTTTAATCATTATCAAAATTTTATAGACATGTTTAATAATCATTTAAAATTGTGGTTTTAAAAAATCAATTAATGAAAAGAAAAATTCTCAAATTAATTTACTTATTAGTATATAAATTTTGCTTAACTATCACTTGATTGCATTAATTATTAACTTTTGCTGGCATATTTAATAATTGTCACTTCAAGATAAAAAGCTGAAAGCTTTGTGACCAAGTGGCATGCTTTCTGTTCTTAGGGCGGCGTCTATGTGACATATTCAATGTGTCTTGGACCGCCCAAGAATTAACAAAAGCCGAAAACTACTCCCAATTATTCATTTTTTATTTGAACTTATGTTATTATATTTCTTAAGTATCTTATAATTAACTAATCAAGTGAAAGAATATTAGAATATTTTTTAATTTTAAATTAAATAGTTATACAAAATTTGAAAAGTTAGTTTTTTTAAAAAAATTAAATTATAAATGATATACATAAGCTCCTTTCTTATATGTTATAATTTATATTGATTTTTAAATAAAAAGATCAATTTTAATAAACATAAAAATTTATTGGCATATCATATTAAGAATTTACATTTTAATTAAAAATGTAAAAATTATCCTTATTTATTGAAGAATTTACATTTTAATTAAAAACTGATTATTAAATAAAAATTAATTAATTTATAACAAATTAATAATTAATAAAACAGAAGAAAAAGAATACTTGCTATAATCAAGATATTTCTTCTGAGCAATGCATAATTCCTGTGAAGAGTATGAAATATTTTTTGGTAACATTACATTTTAAAAAAAAATTACAACAGTGATAACAACATTTAATAGAAATTTTTATTAAGATTCGTAATTTGAAAAAATTCAGTAATACTTAGCAACCTGATCTCTAAGAAATGAAAACAGAGCATAAACTGAATTAAAATCCAAAAGCTGCTTTTACAATTACTGACACAACTATTTTGCAAAACCTGTGGCTATAGATGGTAGAAATGAGTAAGTTGGAAACGAAACCTTCCAGGAAATTTGACTGAATCCACGCATACTTCTTCTCCAAGGTCCTGGTTGTTTTTTCCTGGAAGAGTGTCGGAGGCTTACTTTTACCTCTTCTTTTTCTTAGATTGAAAGCGTGGTCTAGGAGACTCTTAGCACTTTTAGGAGCTTTCCGGGTTGTTTAATCTGAAACAGGCCATTGTACAAGTAATGTTCTAGATAAGCTAGTGCATGTGATGGCGTTGAGTTTCACCGTCAGGATCTCTCGTATGGCAAGTTGTTGTAGACCTGCGACCTGAGAGTTTCAAGTTTTAACTTTTCAATTTTTTTTGTTAATTGTGATATTCCTAACATTATGAACATAAAATTTTGAATTTTTATAAGTATTTTTAAGTTGGTTTTGTTAAGTGCCTGTTTTATTATAATAACTTAAATTGTTATGTGAGACCAACTTAATTAGTTGTATATATTTACTAATACACCCCCTCAAGTAAAATTCTTTTAACCTTGAAACTTGGACATGTTTATTCTACCTTGTGTTGAATAATAGATGAGTAGTAAGATTTAAAGTTACGATCATTTAGTTACAAAAGCTTTAATACCATATTATGTGACGATTTCATCACTATAATTTAAACTATCATGTAAGATTAATTTAATTGATTGTATATATTCACTAATAAGTTTAATTTCAAATATTAGATTATTTGTGTCGGGTCAGTGGGGCGGATGGACCGATAAACCGTTTCCATGTGTAATTTTGAGATCCAAATTGAAATAAATTATAATTAAAAAGGATTGGTTAAATCAATTAAAAAAAGAAAAACAGGAGGCATCATGTGGTGGCTTTCGTCGTTTCACTCTTTCGAGTGCAACTGCTGCTTAGATAGATGGCCCAACTGAAAGGATTATCCCAACAATTGGTGGGTCCAAGACAGACGAAACAGATCCCACGTCTCATGTGGCCCATTCCACATATCACGGTTCGGTGCCAAAGCATGTACGGTGGGGATCGCGCCTGTACTTGTACGCACGGCAGAGCACAAGCTTAGAAACAATTACGCACACCAGTCGACGTGCAGCGGAGCAGAGTGAGAGTGAACTTTTAAATTCGGGTCTTTTGTTTAATATTATAATGTCTTATTTTGTTCAATAAATTTCAGCTATTTATTTATGTCGATCTTACGTAAATTCAGCATAAATAAATGCAAAATTTGTATAAATAAATAATTAAAATTTATTAAATAAAATAAGACATTATAATATTAGACAGAAAAATCCGTTCCGAGTGAGCAGCCTTCACGCCAACTTGATTACATGCCAGTCTGAGATCGGAAGCTCTTTGATATCCCAAATCTAAAACACATGACTTCTCAGAACTTAAATCGAACGGCCTAAAGTCGCTGCACGGCTGCACCTGTATTGTTAGCAACTACTGTCTTACTCGCATTTAGGTCTGGACCTAGCTAGCTGGTTTAACTCAATTTGAAGTTAACTCAACTCAGAGTCGGTACACACATGCATACGATTACCAAAATAGAGATTAAAAAGAGGAGCCATGATTCACAGCACATAGCTCGTGTGTCTCGTGAAACCCTTACTTTGTCAAACCAATAGGATCTGGACTGCAACGTGCTAAGCATATTTATATATTTAAATAGAGAACTTCGCATTCAAAATAAATTAAAAAATAAAACTAACACGCTCAAATTTAGTAAAATTTTTAATTTAATAAAAAATACCCATTTGGGATTTAAAGTTGAATAAGATTAAAATAATTTTAATTTACATAATTGAAGGATCTAAAATTGTTTTTAATACTCAAAACAATCTTGAAGAGTTTAGAGAAATAAGGATAAACATAAACAACAAACATTTAAGTGGAAGTCTCGTTAAGATGTCTAGTTTGAGAATGTTCAAAATACTCAACTTTATTCCTAATTGATAAAAATTACATAAACTCAATACCGCAACAATTGAAAAACGAGTAGAAGACAATTTTATTTTTTTAATCTTAGAAATAGTGGAAAAACTCATTATGTTAGGGAGCGTTTAGTTTACAAAGGATAATAAGAAAAAAGAATATGAATGAATATAGTAAATAATAGGAATGAAGTATAGCTAACAATGAATATCATTCATCCGAATTATCAAAGGAATAAAATATTGCTAAAAATGGGGAATAAAAATGTTACCTCTTGATACCAAATATGAGTTTTTATTCTATACCCATATCTTTTTTTCTCATACTCCCAAACAAGCACTCTCTTAGTCTTCGATTAGAAAATAATGACGAAATAATTGAACATGACCAACAAACATGAACTAATCAAATATGATTGATATAATAATTCAACTTCGATTTTAAACTCGATTAAGATAATTATAATAAATTATAAGTTTAAATTAAATATAAATTAATGTAATCCGATTTTAAGAGTTGAATTAGATTGTCATAAAAATAACTTATTAATTTATATAATGTTTATACTATATATATTATTTTTATTTTTAACTGAATTTTAACAATAAAATTTAAAAAGACTTTATTAATTTTAAATATCAAAAAATTAAAATTTATTAAATTACGTGAAATGTCTAAATTAACTTTTAAAAAACTCTTTAATGATTTGGACCACACTTAAAGGACACGTTGAGCGAAAGTTTTGAATAAGTAAAAAAGAGTGTTATTGTCTTTACTTATACATTGGAATTTCGTGCATAAGAGAAAAGAGAAGAGTTAGTGTGAGGACCGTATAATTATAAATGGAGAGTTGGAGGGCGGTTTTTTTTTTTTTTTTTGATTAAAGTGAAAGAAATAACATAATTACAAAACGAGTTTGGCGATACAGGATTTTTTTTTCTAATAAAGTAATAGAAATAACAGAATTACAAAACGAATCTAGATATACAGAGCTCCGATTGGAGGGCAGATTTGGCTACAAAGTATGCAAAAGATGGAACCTTTTAGCTAACAAGAACGTGTAATTTGGTCTTAACCCACATGGACCACGCTCTCGTTAGAAACAGATAGCGGCCATGGAGTTGGGGGCGGGGGCTCAGACTCGGTCAGTCCATTAGCCCCTAATGAAACGGCATTAACAACTTCCCCATTGAAAGCTCCTTCCTCAAAGGGGACGTTGCTTACTTTCTCACACAATTTCCAACCCTTCGTTTCGATTCTCATTAGACATTTCAACCAAAAGATCCAAATTTGAAGGGCTAAAAATGGTTACCTCTTAATTGTGATTAACCCGGCTTTCGTTTTCGTTAATCATTACTTAAATTGACTTAATAGAGTAAGTTAGCCGGTCCAGCCGGCTCGCTATAGCTATGTACCTTCCCCACTGACAGTTGGAAAACCTTAAATGTTATCACAGAATCTCCATGTCAGCTTTTGTTTTGTCACGTAACAAATACGTAGTATAGCTATTAACTCCGTGGCAGTGACACGTCGGACAAGCATATGACATGTACTTTGCTAATTTGCTTGCCAATCTGTAAGGTGCTTGCCAAGTAAGCCGCCCGTTTATTACGGCAATTTGTTTGTGTCGTATTCCGTAAATGCCCACCACTGTTTTTTTTTTTTAATTACATCAAGTAATTTTCTTTTTTCTTACAGTTGAAAACGTGAAACTCAAGACTTAGTTTTCGGACAACAGAGTAAAAGAGAGATGCAACACATTTCAATTAACCGAAGATACATAGATGAAAAGGGTATTTTGGGACAATAGGTGGAGTTGAAAAGAGACGAGAAGTGTTTATGGGAATAAATACAGAAACGGGCAAGTCTCGCATGTTACATGTCACTGTTTCCTTCTTCATGCATAGGCTTTAATTTACTTCTATTTATTGTTTTACGTGGCGTTTAAAAGAGAAATTACGTAATTTTTATTGCTTTTTAAAACTCTAAAAATGGAATTTTTGTAACTTGGTATATATCTCGTGGTGGAGCTTACGCTTGTCACCTACTCTTTAGTTTCCACTCTCTAACTTCTCTCAAACTCTGTTACCAGAGAAAGAGAGATATCCAAAGTTTAAGGCTTTTGTTGAGTTGGAGAAGAAAAGGTTTGATTTTTGCATCTGGGATTTTAATGGAGAGGCATAAGTGTAAGCTTTGTTTCAAGGGCTTCGCTAATGGAAGAGCTCTGGGTGGTCATATGCGGTCTCACTTGATGAATCTTCCTGTTCCTCCAAAACCAGTAGTAGTAGTAGAAGAAGAAGAAGAAGAAGAAGGACAACAACAACAACACATTCAACTCAGTGAGGATGTAGAGTTAGCTTCGTCGTCTTCGTCTTCAGAAGAGGAAACTGAGCAAGGGTTGGGAGAGGGAGAAGAGAAAGGTGTTTATTATGGGTTGAGGGAGAATCCAAAGAGAAGTGTTCGTTTGGTAGATCCTGAGTTTTCTTTCGCAGTTAATGCTGGGTCTGTTGTTCTTCAAGACAGAGAAAGCGAGACCGAGTCATCGAAGAGTCCAACTCGGAGACGATCTAAACGAACCCGGAAGTTGTTAGAGTCTCCATACGATCACCAAGGACATGAGAACAACATAAAGAAGGTTAATTATGATAAAGTGAGTAAGGCCGAGTCATGGGCTGAGCCTGAACCGATGAGTTCAATCTCTGACACGACCACCGAGGAAGATGTGGCCTTTTGTCTTATGATGCTTTCCAGGGACAAATGGAAGAGAAGAGAACAACTTAACAAGCAGATACAAGAAGAGAAAATGGATGAGGAAGTGGAAGCTGAAAAGTACTCCATGGAAGAAACGGATGAATCAGAGGAGTTCAAATCTTGCAAGACTAGAACAAGAGGGAAATACAAGTGTGAAACTTGCAAGAAAGTGTTTAAATCCTATCAAGCTTTGGGTGGACACAGAGCAAATCACAAGAAAGTTAAGGTCTTCACACCAACCCGAGAACGAGAGAGAGAGAGAGGAAATGCAGGTACTTCAAGTTTAGTAGTTGCAGAGAAGAAAATTCACGAATGTCCTTACTGTTTCAGAGTGTTCTCTTCTGGGCAAGCCCTTGGTGGGCACAAGAGATCTCACTTTACTGGCGTACAAGCAACCCCTGCCATTAGCTCCACAAAGTTGGGGGACAACTTGAGTTTGATAGATCTTAATCTTCCAGCTCCTGTTGACGATGATGATATTAGCCAAATCGAGCTTTCTGCCGTTTCAGACGCAGAATTTGTCAACCCCATCAAGAGGTGAGTTTTGCTTAGTTCGTACAAGAACCGGTTCGATTCAGAAGGAAGAACTGCTATATTTTTGCCCAGCTTTTGAGTTTTTCGATCTGAAACCATCCAACTTTCTTATTGTTGATTAAGTTATACGGTTCCTAATTTCCTGATAGACCATTTCTTGTTGGAATTCTAACTCTGTAATTCATTTGCTTAGCATCCATCGACTATTTGCTCTGTTTCTGTAACAATTCAAAGCTGATTTAGTATTGAATGCAGGAACCCGATATTTACTAAACGATCTCTGGGTTTTGAGATACAGAATTCATAGTTTTGAAAACTCTTGTGAATCGATTCGGTTCAAAGCTCCAGCCGTTTTTGCTAGCTCTTTGCTTCCATAGCCAAATTTTCTTTATTTAAATTACAAAAAAAATCTCATTCTCGAAGAGGGGTTGATCAGAACCGATTGGTTTCATCAATAAAAAACTAACATCCACCACCTGTCATTACTAGCTTTTAACAGTTCATGGCGGAGTAGTCTATTCCTTCTTACCTGCAATTCTAATTTATCATTTTGTTGCTTCCCTGTCCCTGTCCTTTCTGTGTCCCAAACTTTACTCAATAGATCTGTTAATCGAGCAGAGATTGGAGTGTGACAGACTTTTATCATATAGCCCATGAAACTGAACCTCAAGTACATTAAATTTTCTTTCACTTTCTCTTAAGTTGGAAAACCTGAAAAAGCTGATTGAGAAGGAAAAGCAGAGACTAATGCTCTGCTTTTTCTTACTCGAGAACAACATGTCGACTCAGTCGAGCTCAGATAGAAGAATATAGAAACCTCATCACATATTCAGTAACTTCGCAATAAATGAGTATAAGATCTGCGTCTTCAATATGATTTGTCTTGAGTTTCTTAGTTCTTTTCCCAACATTTTTCTTCAGTTTTTGTTGCATTTTAAATTTTAAATTTTTAAATTTGTTTGAGAAATTTTTATAATTTTTAATTTTTTATAAACCTTTTTTTAGATTTTGACTAAAAATAACATAAAATATATTTTTATATAATTAATTTTAACCATATTTAATTAGTTTATTTTACTTTCAAAAATTAGATTAAATTGTTGTATAAGCAATATTTAATTCGTCGTATTAGAGATAATTTTTTAAAAAGATTGAAATTTACAAGAATTTTAAAAATTTTAAATATTTTTTAAATTACAAATTAACTCTATATTTTAATCCCATTTTATTCGTAAAACTCAATTTGTTCCTTAAATTTTAGTTTAAAATTTATTTAAAATCTTAAACTTTAGTTTTAATTGAGTAAATTCTAAAACTTACAAAATATTGTTAAACTAAGTCAAAACCTTAAAAGTGTATTAATTAGACATGTACCTTAAGATTCTTGTGTTAACAGTGTACTATTAATTAGACATATTCCTTGAAAACGTATGTTATAATCTCATGACTTGGTTGGGTAATAGCATTCATGAAAGTTGCCTAACCCATAACGTACGTCTAAATTGGCTTTGCGGACAAGCCGGCCTTTGAATGCTGAATGGTATGGTTAATTACATTCTGGAAGAAGGCAACAAAATCATGGTCACGAGTCATGTCAAACGACCGACGTATGGCTTTGTTAGCCTCAGGAATGAGCATTTACTAATCAAATAAAGACTCATATATTGGCCATGTTCGCAGAACAGTAGTATTAGGGTCTAATGGTTGATGGTTTCGGTTTATTTAATTAGTAGATAACATCAGCTGTTTATTAAAAATATTTGATAAAATTAATTATTTAGTATTAATTATTGATGTGTAAAATAACTTATAAAAATATGATTTAAAAAATTTATAAGAATATAAATATTATATTTCTTAATATTTCATTGAATACTCTCGTAAGAATTTAGATATTTACTTTTACAAAATTTAAGTTTAATAAAAACATAATAATAATAATAATATAATATTAAATTCTTTATTAATATGAATGATGCAGCTACCTACATCATATTGATATTTCATATCATATGTATAAATTTTATATATAATTATAGTATAACAAATATACGCTATATATCATAATTCAAAAATTA
>JANTPM010000009.1:30839502-30850294 GCA_025434745.1 Erythroxylum divaricatum | reverse complement strand
AAAATTTTAATTACTAATTTATACTACGTGTAAATTTATTGAAAATAGCCTCTTTACTTAATAGGAATAAGCTTGCTTACTACTAAATCTATCTATCCGATATTTTAACGACACTCGTGTTTTTTAAAATTTTATTATTTACCTTTTACGATATTATTTAATTAATATACAAATTTTAAACATATTTTATTAGTAATTTTCTATTTTAAATTCAAAATAACGTAATATTAATTTTTTTATTTTTTGACAACGACAGCTGAATAGTTGCTTTTCCTTAAAAAAACCGAAAGATTTGGTAAAAAAAAGGGTTCGTACAGCTCTTCAAGTTGTGCAAGAAACTCGAAAGTCCATGGGAAATAGTGAAGATTTTGTAGTTACATCACATGGTTTGGCCTTCTTTTCATGTTAGGAACTTGTTGATTTACAACGTGTCGATGCAGGGATCCATCTCTTCAACGCACTAAACACAAAAAGAAGAAGACAACGTAAAAATCTGGATTTTCTATGCTAATATCATTGTTAGTAGTTTTTATTATCTTGAATGACCAAGCAATGACATGTTCAACTCATCCCGTACCGAAAGTAACAAATTATTTGAGTTGATTAAGTTTTTAATAGATATAAAGAGCTCGAATATTTTGTTATATTTCCTTATATTTTGTTTTAAAATAATTTTTAAAAATTGAGTTATATTTTATTTTTATTTATTTATGTATTTATTGTAATTTTATTTACAAATTGATTTAGCGTTCTAGTTTTACTTATTTACATTTTACCTACATCACTCTTTTATTGTCACATCTGCGTGTGACTCTATCGGAAATAACTTCTCTATTATGTAAGGATAAGATTGCGCACTATCAGACCTCCTCAAATTCTCGAATTGAGTGCGATGATGATAATGATGATGATAAAAAGTTCAAATATATCTTTTAAAATAGTGCAATTTTGGTTTTTAATTTTAAAATAACATAATTCTAATCTCAAATAAAATGACATTATTTTAAACAATTTAAACTATACTATTTAAGTTTGATCAAAATTCATATCAAAGTCGTATTGTATTCCCGAGCTAAAAATTTATTTTAAATCTCAATATTTATAATAAAATATAACTTAAACTCGAACGTTTCGAAACATTCAAATTAAACCTCAACGTTTTAAAAAAGTTCGAAACAAATTCTAAGTTGATGAAAAATTAATGCGGTTAAATTCTCTCAGATAAATTTCATGTCAAAACTAATGTAACAATATTTTTATATCTTCTAAAATCTAAAGTGGATCTTACATCCATACAATTATTTTTAAAAATTAGTTCAAATGTGGCCTAGTTTTTGGTAAAAAAAAATTAAAAAAAATGTCACGTTAATTAATTAAGAAATAACTAATTTTAAATTCTTCATTCAATGTTTTGAATATATTAGGATTCAATATGAATATTTCATAATGTTAGGATCTATTTTGCGTTTAGTTATAAATAAAAGGATCAAAATGTATTTTAACGTATATTTTGGGGCTTGGTTAGTCCCATCTTGGTCCTTCTTGGCTTTGGTGAATTGAGCTTCACACTTGTGTTATACTAAAAAGTGATTGTAAATTAGGTCCATAGTCTCCCATATACTATTTAGTAACCATACTAACAACGCGTCTTACAGAGAATCGTATTATTTACATGAATACCTTATACATCACTCTCGTTACTTAAATAGGACAAATTATATATAAGCCTTGCAGATTAGGCTGAAGCTTTATTTATACTCGGCATCACGGCAAAGGTACTCATATCAAGCGCTCAACTTCAACATCTCATATTATGCTATGCTTCCTTGTTTATCCTTATATTTAGGTAAATTTAATATCCCTGACTTGAAGCCTTTCATATATTGTTATGAATCATAATAATATAAAATAGAGTAAAATGATCATGTATTTATTATATACATAAAATTAATAAAAAACTAAAAGTTGTCCTAAAATATTATATTGATACATTTCTTATCTTTTTAAAAAAATTAATTGCAATTTATGTTTTTTATGGGAATATTTTAACTGAATTTTTAACGATATTTTAATAAATAATTTTTATTTCTTTAATTTACATAAGATCTAAAAATTAAGATGCATAATTTATTATTTAGTATCTTATATCAAAGAGGATGAGCCCGAGAACAATAGGTAAAATTACTCATTTATGATCAGAAAGTAGGAATGGCAATAGATAGGGTTCAGTTCGGATATTGCTCTACCTATATCTATATCTATTTTTTATGACTTAATCAATTACCTATTTAAAATCTATCAGTTTTTACAATTTACTATCCATATCCAAATCTATTGGATTGGATATGGATTGTTCAGATTTTTAGATATCTATAAGGTTGTATAGTACATAAAAATATAACTTCTAAATAAAAAATATAAAGAGCAGACTTCTCCAAATCAAAATTACTTTAATAATAATAAGTCAAGATTTTGTTTTATATGTTTTAAAAAAATCATAAAATTGAAATAATAAAAATCATAATGTCTAATACAAAAATATGATGTATTTTTTACAATAAAGAACTGAAACAAAGACATAAATATCAAGGTTTTAAAATATTTTTGTGTGAATTCCACAACATTTAAAATTTCATCTCTATATCATTTGCATTATTATCATTATAAAATATGATTAAAAAAAGTAAAGATTGAAGACTAAAATGAAAATTTTAAAGTTATTTTTCATAATAAAATATTAATATGTTATTATATATAACTATAAATATTCAAGAAAAAACAGACAAAATAAAATTAATAAAGAATAGGTTAGATATGGATATTTATCAGTTTAGGTTATCACTAGACCTATGTCTAAATCTATATCTATGTTCATTTTTTAGCATTTATTTAAAATCTAATTTTTAATTTTTATGTCTATTTTTAAAAATTGGATATTAATCGAGTTGAAAAAATAAAAATATAAAAAAAAAGTTTCTCATAAGTGATATCTTTATCACGACAATATCTAAACATATTTTATAGCTTCCCTTTATTGAGTGCTACAAATAAGAAGATAAGTCAACACGTTGCACCTTTAATTTCCATGAGTCTATTTTTACTCCTAACCATTCCAAATGCTTCCTGTGGCCTGTTTTTACCATACAGTGGATGGACAATTATGTTTTAAAATTCGGACTGGATCGGTCGGTTCGATCGATCCGATCGTTGATCGGTCGATGGTCTGGTTCGGTTGTTATTTTAAAACAGGCTATAAATTGACCTAATTTGAATCGGTTAAAATCGGTCAAAATCGGTCAATTGACCGATCGAACCGGTCTAGCCCGATAATTATTTTTTTTTATTTTTTGAATTTTTGAATTTTTAAATATTTTTAATATTATATATAATTAAATATAATTATTACATAATTATTACGTTACACCGAATTGATAAAACTAGTAATCAATAAGACCACCAGTTTAATAATCGATCTGAATTTTAGAACATAGATGAACAAGAGAGAGAGAGAGAGAGAGAGGAGAGCTTACATTGGTCAAGTGGATATTAAGCAAAATGCCATTAATTCCTTAGCCAATTAAAAAGGACGAGTCGTCGTCCAGAGGAACTTTCCAATACGATCTTCAAAGTCATCGTTGTGTAGAAAACGCGTCGGCATCATGTACTCCTCCTCCTCTTATTCGATCACTATTTTATGATTGCTTCTTCACTTTAATATGCTGACCCAATCAGCCTCGTAAGTCGCGGAACCGTGGGGCTTGCAATGGCCAAGACAGGCTTGGTCCTTATGTGATCTTTATCTACGAGTCGGTTGGTCGGTCCTTGTTTTTATTCGGACACCAAAGAGAAAGGGCAGTCCCGTGAAAACCCAATTTGTAAGGGAAAGCAAAAAGACCCAAGCGAATAACACACGGCAAGTTTCGGTAACTATTTAAGGTCTTAAATAAAATGCGGTTAAAATTAATAAAAATATTTTTATTTTTATATTATTAAATAATTTATTATACGGAGCTCTTTAAGAAACTGTTTTTTAATTGTTAGCTAAACAGTTAACTGATTTTTTAGAAAAACTCTTATGGCAAAAGTTTTATGGACAAAGTTATACTAATATAAGCCTGTCCAAACAGACAATTATACTAGATCAATGAAGATACTGAATTTTTTTTAAAGAATTTGAGACAAATTTAATAAAAATAAAAGTAATAAGACCAATTTGTTTAATTTTAATGATTATACAATTTTATAGAATTTTTGTTTTGCTGCTTTGAATAGAAAATATATTTCACAAAAATTTATAAATTGGGTGGACATATAAAATATATATTTTTACCATTCCCATATATATATATAATTGTATCACCTACTTTTTATCAATTTAAAATTAATTTGTTATATATTAAATTATATGATTCTAATATTTAAAAATTAAAAGAATATGATGAAATTATATATTTTAAACATTTAATTAAGAAAATTTCTTGAAAACAAGAAAAATAAGTATTAAATTACTTTTTTATTATTTATGTAGACTTATTTATTTATATTTTTATTTAGTAAGAATAAGACTGCATATTATTGAACTTTTCAAAATTTCATTTTTTAGTGAAACTCTTATTGGGTATAGTTGTTTTGTTGTTGTGCTTAAAGATAAGAAAAAGTTGACGTAAGAATTTAAAATAACGTTGAATAAGGTTAAAATTTTCTAAAAAGGTCAATTTTTATAAAAGAACAAATTTATAGTTATCTCTTATGTCAATAAGATCGAGTATAGAATTCTGTTTATTCACTTTAATTTGAGTATCCTTTGCCTTATAGGATTGGAAATCCTGTATTTTACATATTCATATAACTGAGTCATTAGATTTTCGAAATAGTATTTAAAGGAGTGCTTAAAATTATTGCTATTTGAGTGAGGTGATCGATCTAAAAGGAAAGATTTCCTTTAAACCGCAAAGGTAAAATAAGAACTGTAACACCCAAATATTTCCTGAGATGATACATGGATGCCACTTAAGACAGGACAACAACTCAAAACGTTTCACACATGCATCTTTAAAAAACTAAACATTACACACATATAATAGATCTCATACTTCCAGAAACAAATTATAATATTATTGTCCCAATCAATCCGAAGTTTCATTAAACCAATTAATCCGGAAAATGTCATGAATGCATGCCAAAATACTTATACACAATTTAAGCCAATAGGTAATAAGTTAATAAACAAATAACACCCATAATTCGTACTAAATTCTTTTAATATTCTAACTCCTAATGCGGGGCGTTACAAAAACAACCCCTATTTTCAAAGCCTCCCTTTTACTGTTAACAAGAACTTGTCTCAATTGCATATTATAAAGAATTTGAACAATTGCCTCAAGTACAGTAGAGTTGAAAAGAAGAGAAAATGAGATACAATCTCAAACCCACTAATTGAGTCTAAAACGCATAAAGCAAAAGGAGTAGAAAGAAAGACTACTGAAGCAAAAGACTGATGAGAGTGAGTGCCGAGTGCCAATTCACTTTTCTTCTAACCTTCCAAGTGGTGGATATTGTAGAAATCTGGAATCATAAAAGATAGGAAACAACAAAAACCCACCAAAATATGCCCAAGCATGGGTCAAAATGTGTGATATGTTCTCCACTATTCTTCTATTGCTTCAGAGTTTTCTAACAAACATTAATGAATCATCATCATTGAAATGTGCTTTCCTACCCCATATTAGCCTCTTAAACCGATTCACATCATTCCCTTCATTGCTTGCTTGTCTGCCTGATGTCTTGACATGAGCTGGAAGACAAAACCTGAGTAAAGGTTTGAGGATTCATTTGGAAGCCAGCCACGAGTAACATGACACCGTCGAAATCTGTAATGGTATTATTCAAATGTTAAATGAACAAAATGTTGAATGTATTAGTTAATGATTTGAAAATAGTAGCAAATGATAAGCAGGGAAGATAAGATTTAAAGTTTAAAGGGTTTAATTGACGTTAGATCGTCATAAAACTGGTTAAAAATTAAATAAAATTAAATAATTTGAAAATTAATCAAAGAATATTATCCTTAATCATAAAAAATTTTAAAGTTTAATTAAAAAGAGACTGTTAAATAATAATTAATATGTTTATTTTAATTTATAAAAATGATAAATTAATTAATAAATTAATCGATTTTTTACAATAAAAATTATTAAATTAAATTAAACTAAAAAGTTAAAAATCAAACTAAAAATTGATCAATTCAAAGTTTTCTGTTAAACTGATTGAATTGATACATATTTTTAAACATAACTCACGAGTAGCATCATTTGAGTATAACTAATTAGGAGAATTCACAATTAAGAAATTTTACATAAGTGACGAATTTTAGCATACTCTTAATCAATCATTATTTTTAAAGATAAATGATATATATTTTCTTTTTAGTTTAAAGATTTTCTAAAATCAATTTTTAAAATTTTCTAAAAACTTCTTTCTAGGTTACAATTTTTTTTAAAAATATTTTTCTTAAATTTTAGTTAAAAATAATAATGAAATATATATGATATAAATATTTTATATAGGTTAATCAAATGTCATTGATATGATAGTCTAACATAGCTCTTAAATCTGATTCGAATCAATTAAATTAATTTAAATTAATAATTTAAGATAATTACAATAGATTATTATTTTTAGTCGTGTTAAATTAATTTTGTTTGAGTTTAATAGCTAAGTTGAATTGTCATATAAGCAACATTTGAATAATAAATCGTGTGTACATCATCATTACTTTCTAATAAAAGTCTAAAAAAAGAGGTTTTCTAAAAATTTTAAAATTATAATAATCTTGTTTAATTTTTCCAAAATTTTTTAAACTTATATATACATATGCATATATGTATTTTCATAATAGGTAATACTTGCCTCTTAAGGATTTCGTTCAATTGCGTAGTAATTATTATTATTATTATTATTATCAACTTATTATTAATAATTTTATTACTACTACTATTACTACTATTATTACCACTGTTACTGTCACCACCACAAGAACTATTACTACTATTATTAATATTATTATTACCACTATTACTATTACTAATATTTGCATTATTAATATTAGTATTATTAACTTTATCCTTCTCCTTCTTTATCTTTTTCTTCTAATTATTATTATCATTAGTATTATTATTATTATTATTATTATCATTTATTTTTCTTCTCTCTCTTGCCTTTTTTTTATGTCGGTCATTTGGAAATAATTTTTTACTAGACGAGAATAAAATTACGTATTATTATACCTCTTTAAATCTCTCGTATAAGTGAGATTCATATTGAATATTGTTCTTGTATATTTAAAACTAAAGTGTGTTACAACTCAACCTTCAATCTCTGAGACTAAAAAATTACTAAGGGGGCTTGCTTGATTAACTAGTTAGTGAATGTAGGGATTCATGACATCATTTCGTTGGTGGCCACTAACAATGTTGAAGACAAAGCGAGAAGAAAGTCAAACGTTGTCACTTTAACATACCTTCCTGCCGCCCGTATGTTTCCAGTGTAGTAATCACTTAACTAAAAACCTAACCACTTAAATGACCCATCTCATCTTTCGGTTTCTACTGTTGGGCAACTTCTGCTTACCAAACAATGCCATAAAAGATCCTCCATTGCCAAACCTTGCTTTGACAATATGTGCATTGAAGAAGAAGCACTTGCATAAACCTAAAACGACGACCAGGAATGGCGTTTGAACTGTAAGTAAATGTTTATGGGGTTCATGATTAGCATACAAACGATCTAGGCATACACTATGATGTATGTTTAAAGAAGCTTTTACTTCTTCGATGAAAAAACAAAGAGAAGAGTAGAAACAGAAAAATTCGCTGCAGTGAAATGTTTAAATAAAGTTCTTTAATCGATAGAATTATAGCAAAAATTTAAGTATGTAATTTTTATTGTATCTACATATGAAACGATCCTGTGTTTCACGTAATTTTTGTGATTATGTTTTATTGTCTTTATACCAGTTTAAACAAAATTGAGTAAGAACTTAAAAAGTCATTATTAAAAAATTTATCTGATTTGGTCAGTTAATTAAAAAAATTTAAATCCGATAATTTTTGATTTAATTTATTTTAGTGACTTTTGTTGTTAAAAATAGATCAATTTTATTAATTAATCAGTTATTTTTTAAAATTAATAATTATAAACTAAAATAAATCAATTAATTTTTATTTAACTGTCTGTTTTTAATTAATTTCAAACAATTTTATAGGTAAAGACAAATTCTTTTAATGATATTTCAATTTCTTTAATGTTATTCATTCTTTAATTAATTCTATGATGATTTAATACATATTAAATCTTTTAAATTTTAAACTCTTATCTTACCGTTTTATCTTTTAATACAATTTCTAAAACATGACTTGAAACATCCTCTCGCTTTAATGCTAGATTTTACCTGGGTGTTAACGATGATGAACACTATTCTTTATTAAACTTTTTAATAAAAATAAACAAATAACATATGTGACTTAAATTAATTGTTATGTAATATAATGCTCGTCATAGTTGTATCACATAACAGGAGACCTTAATTGTTATTGTCTTTCAAAATCATGATATTGTCTATTTACATGACAAACTCATTTATTTATTAGGTCTCTGAAATTGTATGATGTTATGTATTACGTCTCAAAACTGTGATAAACGTTTCAGTGACAGGTGATTTGTCAACTTCTATTTGTCCTCACTCCTTGCCGATGTAATGCTTTCTCAACGTGATTCCAGGATCAACTTGGAGATGCTTTTTCAATGCCGGTTAATATGCTCAAGCACCGGCCTTTGCATAAATTATATCAACAAGAACTTCACTGAATTTTCTGTTAGGGTTTGATCTAATTATAAAATATAGGAATTGAATTTCATATTGATTAAATACAAAATTTATATGAGATTTATAAAAATTTTAGATTCTCTATCCTTATAAGCTAGCTTTTGAGTGTAGTTCTCCTAAATTTCTTATCACTTTCTTTCTAATTTCCAAACAAATGCGGAATGATGTCTTCTGCTTCAATTTACAGGGATGCTTTTCAGGGGCTGAGATGACCTATAACTATTCTAGTCGTGGAGACAAGACATAGATGAGGAGTAACGAATATACAACAACAACAATAGTCAGTATAAATTTCATTAGATTGAGAGATTTAGAGAGATTTTGTAATACCTAGTCTTTTTTTTTTAATGAAAAGGAGATAATACACTACTTACAGTACATGACTAATCTTAGTAAACAAATCCTAGAAATATCCTCTAAAAAGAATAAGAGACACCTTATAGGTGTAGTGTCAAAAGTGATGATTCTTAAACCAAAATAGACGTCGGCGTTTGTGAGCCAATCTGCATATCGATTGCCCTCTCTGTAAATATGACGAGGTATAACTATTCAATTTTGAGCAAGTATCTCGTTAATCCCCATGATGGGCGGTTGTGAGATATTGTTCTTTTAGTCGACGAGAATAGGACAGTAGACGTCACTAGAGAATCTCTCTCTAGTTCAATACAACGATAACCAAGATCTCAAGCAAGCTTTAGTTCAGATAAGACTCCTCAAAGTTCTGTCAAAGTAAGAGAGCACCAGCAAATATTCTAAATAAAATCTCCAGGCCAAGCACTTATACTATCTCGAATAAGTCCTCCTGTTGAGGCTGAAAAATATTATCTTATTTTTAATTAGTAGATAAACTATTTTCAAATAAGCTACGCGGATTGCGGATTCACCAGGAGTAATGAATAGACATGACAAACATGTAAGTTCGGGAAGATAAGAATATTCACGTTAAGGGAGAAAAGAATCGTGCTGGAATCCACAGCAGTTACAGGTCATATGCGTATTGTGACCTTTCTATCTTTCACTGTAATCTCCGTCAATTTCTCCCTCAAAGCTGTCGAACCTAAATGGGTTAAACCCTTCAATGAAAAGTTTATTGCAATCAGGATTAGTATTGGGTCGGATCGACCCGAGTATGAATTTGTTGGATAATTTAGGAGCCGTTTGTTTTTTTTTTCTGTTTTTTATGTCATTTTGTAAAAAAAAAACAGACAAGTAAACCGTGTTTATTTTTAACGTTATTAGAAAAAATAAACCAACGAAATTAATTTATTTCTAAGATTATTTTAACTAAACAAATTAGTTATTTTTTTATTTTTTAAAAAAACTTTCTAATTCATTAAAAACTTATTTCTAATTTAAAGTACAGCTGAACTAATCAATTTTTTAAAAATTTTTATATTAATTAGAAACTAATATAACTAATTTAATTAGTTAGCATAAATTAGAAAACTAATTTTTAATTCTTTATATTATAAGTACAATATGTTATACTCATAAGTGTTATACCACCGATGTATAACATATATATATATACAAAGATACATAGTAAAACTGCCAAAACAGTAATAAGTTTGTTTTATTATAAAGTTGGAGGAACTTACCTTTAATGAAAGTGAAGAGCCACGTACTTATCATTAAGGCCCTGTTTGGTTGACGGAAAAGTAAAGTGAATTTGGAATATGATTCTTTAAAAAATAAATATATGGAAAGTAAAGATATTCACATGTTTGGATACTTATAAGAACTCTAATAGGAAAGTTGGGTGGATTCTTATCATAGTATTTGGTATGTAACAATATTTTATACAGTATAATTTAATTTTAACTTATGTTTTCAATTATATCCCTACAAACAGAATAAAAATTTAAATCGTTAGATAAGGAAAAATATGAACCTGAAGATTGTCGATTG
>JANTPM010000009.1:30808401-30821856 GCA_025434745.1 Erythroxylum divaricatum | reverse complement strand
TAAGATGAAATCTCTATTTCTGATTCTCTACTGTGTGTCAATAGCTAGCAAATATCTTTCTTGAAACATACTCTTCCAAATAAAACTTAGATTATATAAATTTTACAAATTTGAAAGTAATTATTTATTAGAATATAAACTATTATTGCTTTATATATGAAAGAATTAAATTTGAATTATAAAGTTCAAATTTGAGCTTAATTTAAAATTTAAACTCAAAAGTAAAAAAAAAGGGTTCAAATCCAATTTAAATTCTGAGGACACTAGAGCGGGTTCAACACAACCCGGTAAAACCCGACGCACCGAAAAGTTTTTTCTGTGGGCGTATTTTCTCCGCCATTCTTGCTTCGGTCGTTAAAGGTCTTTTGCTTGTCTTCTGGTTTTCTCTGAAATCTGAGGAAGAAAAAGGGACAACCGCAACACAAAATGTCTGACCAACCTCGCAAAATGCGTTCTCTGAATGCTCTCACAAACAACCTCACGAGTCAGAGCCAACTCGTCGACTCACTCACTGCACACATCTCTCTCTACCACTCCCAATCTCTCTCTACGACAAACCCTAATTCCAGCCCCAACTCTCGCACCTCGATCCTCAAGTGGTTCGCATCTCTCACCGTCTATCAACGTCAGGCTTACCTCACCACCGTAGATCGCAAGTTCGTTCAGGTCGTAATTCAAATGCTCGGCAAACTTCGCGCGAACGGTTACGGCCGTTTTATAATCCTCCCGGACCTGCCCTCACGCGACCTTCCGAGCCTCTGCTACAAGAAGTCACCAGGCCTCTTGTCGCGAACCGCCGAGTTCAACGACTCGGAGCGGTTGATTTTCACGTCCACTCGTTTTTTTTGGTCCAGAGAAGGCGAGAAGATCGAAGAATGTTCTTGCTCGACGAAGTTTCTAGATTCGATGACCGTACATGAAGAGTTGGTGGAGAATGTTGATAGATTCGTGGAGGCTATGGATAAGGTAACGAACGGGTCGTTTTTAAGAGGAGAAGAGAGCGAATTGGGATCGGAGTGGGTAGAATTGGAGTGGTTAAAATCGAAGGGCTATTACAGCATTGAGGCTTTTTTGGTGAACAGATTGGAAGTGTCTTTGAGATTGGCGTGGATGAATTGCTGTGGTGGGAAAAAAAGAGGGGTGAAATTGAAAGACAAAGTCACTGCGGCGGGTGTGTCGGCAAATGTGTTTTGGAGGAAGAAAGGCTGTGTTGATTGGTGGTGTAATTTGAATGCTGAAACTAGGAGACGTTTCTTCACCCTGGCGTTGGGTAAATCTGCAAAAGCGTTGGTAATTTCTTTTGGTGTTTGATAAAACTTGATAGGTTTAATTAAGATCAAAGATCATGTTATTAACTTATGGTGTTTTCAAGTTCTCAGACTCGTGAGATTCTGAATGGAGCTAGTGGCTTCTTGGAGGATGAGATGTGGCTGCTTAGACCAGGAGGGGAGCAACCAATGAGGCACGTATATGCTGAAACTTCAAATGTTTGTTCCCAAAAACTCCCAATTGATGCAGAATTTGCTTCGACGATTTTGCGTGGTTGTTTTCCTAGGAAACCTGTCATGACCAATGTGTATAATAGTTTGTTAATTCTTCAGGATATTGTAAATTTGATATCTTCATGTCAGCTTTGTGAATATAATATGTCAAAGGTGCATTTTACTACGTTAGGTTCTGTCAATACAATTTCTGACTGTATACTAAGGAAACTACGAGGACTTGTTACGATTGTTTCACTTGATTGTACAAAACTTGAACTGCTTGGGGAGGGGAATACTAAGTCTTCCATTAAACCAAAAGACAAGCTTGGAGCTGGTACTCGTAAGAAAAGGGGGAAAAACCATGGTGTGAAGAAGATAGATTCTGTGCTGGGAACAGAAGTGGATAAGACCTTTTTGGAGAAACCCTGCAAGGTATCTTTTTTGTAATTTCAAAATGTATTGATATTTTTGAGTTCACTAATTCTATCAACGGTTCCATTGTGTTAGGATGTTGAATTTGAACTGGCTTCTGCCGAGAGAATTAAATCAGTTGAATGCAACGGAATGCCTAAAGCACCTCATGGGTTGGAAATGGGTGGAGATGTATGTCTTCGACTGTTATAATCATTGCATAATTTTCGTTTGGATGAACTCCCTTATTTATTATTTGAATAGGTTGTAACGTGTAGCCTGTCATCAGGAACACTCTCAAGGACCTGTTCTTGGAAAAGGACGGAGTGCTGCAAGGAGAAATAGGAAAGCAAGAAGTAAAAATAAAAATTCTGATGTCAACAACATATTTGATGTGAGAACTTCTGAAATACCAGTTGCAGAAGCTCCCTGCTTATCCAGTGTCACTTTGGATAAGGCAGTAGAGCCTCATGGGGCCTCTACCAACTTGGTGAAAAAGAATGTATCAAATAGCAGTTCCATCTGCAAGGCCAGTCATCCGTCGCATATAAGTCTTAGTAGTTCTATTGATGAGCCTCCCAATGGGGAAGTTAATGTTGAAGAGAGTCATAAAGATCATGCTGTTGGCCGAACTGAAGATAGTTGTGATAGAGGTATGAATACTTTCCACTTCTTCTTACAAACTAAAGCATACAGAAATGAAGTAATTAATTTATGATGTAGACAATGATGTGATATCTCTTTTTTGCCCTTTTCAGAGCCTGATTCTGTCTCCTGTAAAGAAGATGGCAAAATTCAGAATGAAAAATCTGCAGCAAATCCCATTTCGACTGACAAATCAGTCAGACTTCTTGGTGTAAAAGGGGAATCAGTTCATACTCAGGACCATGGGACTGAAAATCTTCATAGTAATAGAACCCTTACACCATCAGAATGCCTTTCGTATGAGTGGCCTACTTTAGCTCCGGTTTATTTTCCATCAATTAATTCACATCTTCCACCAGCCGCAGATAGATTGCATTTGGATGTTGGCCATAACTGGCATAATCAAATCCGCCAACCTTTTGTATCTTCAGTGCATCAGACAAGAAATTCTTCACTTGAAGGTGGGTGCAACCGGGTGCTATCTCAACCATTGCCAATGAGTTTAGACTGGCCCCCTATGGTCAGGAGTGTTTGTGGAGTAGCTCCATCTATGACGTGTAATTATGATTCTAGGTTTATCTCCAGGAGGCTATCTGCCTTTCAGACAAATTCGAATGCTCACAACTCTCAATTTAATGCAATAACCAGCGATGATGACAGAAGGTGTTCTGGAGATTCTCTGGATTTTCCTGAAGCTTCAAATGGACAGGAACTAGCAGATGAATGTGAAAGTCACTGGATATCTGAGGAAGAATATGAAGTGCACCCAGTCACTGGGATAGATTATAATCAGTACTTCGGTGGTGGTGTGATGTATTGGAATCCTTCTGACCATCCTGGGACAGGTTTCTCTAGGGCCCCTTCCCTTAGTTCTGATGATAGCTTGTGGGCTTGGCGTGAAGCAGACATGACTAGCGCAGTTGATGACATGGTTGCTATTTCTTCTTCATATAGTACAAATGGTTTGACATCACCAACTGCTGCTTCATTTTGCTCTCCTTTTGATCATTTGGGACCTGGACATCAAGCAATTGGTTATGTTGTGCCAGGAAATGAAGTACCTGGCAAAGTGCTGCATTCATCCCCAACAGTGGCAGACAGCGCAACTGAGGAGGATGTCTCTGGATCCTTAAAAGGTTTATCTGGTGATGTTGAGGGAACGGGTGGAGAATCACTTCCTTATCCAATTTTACGTCCCATTATTATTCCGAATATGTCCAGGGAAAGATCAAGAGCTGATGTTAAGCATAATCATGATCATAAAAGTCCAAACATTCCTCATTCTAGGAGAGAACAATCTCGGATCAAGAGGCCTCCATCTCCTGTTGTGCTTTGTGTGCCGAGGGCTCCACGTCCACCACCACACTCCTCTGTGAGTGATTCCAGAAAACATCGAGGTTTTCCGACTGTTAGGTCTGGTAGCTCCAGTCCAAGGCACTGGGGTATGAGAGGTTGGTATCAGGATGGAGCTAATTTGGAGGATGCTTGTGTGCGTATGGATGGTTCAGAAGTGGTTTGGCCATCATGGAGAAATAAAAATCTTTCAACCCATTCTATGATTCAGCCTCTATCTGGAGCTTTGTTACCAGACCATCTGATAGCAATATCACAGCTGGCGCGTGATCAGGAACATGTGAGTATATTTCCTTTCTACATCATTTGTACTGCCGGTATGCTTGCTACTTGATTGAATAAGATTGTTGTGCAGCCAGATGTGTCATTTCCTCTTCAACCATCTGACCTACAGAACAATCCAACAAGAAAGGTTTCTCTCTCTTTGTTGCACAGCCTTCTTCATGATGAAATTGACTTATTCTATAAGCAGGTATGATTATTACTTGACATTATCCTTTCTAGAATCTTTTTTGTGCGTTGAGTAATCCCTCTGTTCTTTCTATGTGCATATCACTGAACTCTTCCATTCTTTATTCCTTTCTATAAAAGGTTGCTGCAGAGAATATGGCACGCAAACCTTTTATTAATTGGGCTGTCAGGCGGGTCGCTAGGTCTCTCCAAGTGCTGTGGCCAAGGTCAAGAACAAACATCTTTGGCTCCAATGCAACTGGTTTGTCCCTTCCAACAAGCGATGTGGACCTTGTGGTTTGTCTCCCTCCAGTGAGAAACTTGGTAGGGGCTCTTTTCTCATTCCATTGTGTTTTGGATCCGTCTCTTGCAATTAAGTTTAGTGAAGAAACTTACTAGCAGAATATGTTGTAGGAACCTATCAAGGAAGCTGGGATTTTGGAAGGCCGTAATGGCATTAAAGAAACTTGTCTTCAGGCAAGTGGTTGTCTTTTCAATCCTTCTGAATTTTTATTTAGTTGTCACTTCGACTTTGATATTTTGGTAGATTAAAACTGCTTATTTACCTCCAGCATGCAGCTAGGTATCTTGCCAATCAGGAATGGGTGAAGAACGATTCACTAAAGATTGTAGAAAATACAGCGGTATTGTCATATTTCTTGGGATTCTAGTTTTCATTTGTCACGTTTTGCAGTTCATCTCTGTGTTGTTCTTATTCTGGGAATTTATACCCTTTAGATACCTATTATTATGCTTGTGGTGGAAGTACCAAAGGACCTGAATTGCTCAGTTGCTTCTTCTAACATACAATCACCTAAGGAGGATGCGATTCGTATGGTGGGAGAAAATGACAATCATGCTTTGTCAGATGTGGTCAATCTAGAAGACAATGATTCACCAAAGTCTACACAAATTAATAATGGTACTAAAAAAGAAGTTAGATCAGTTCGTATCGACATCAGTTTCAAGTCCGCATCTCATACAGGGCTTCAAACTACAGAACTGGTAATCTTTGTCAAGAATGCTGTTCTTTTAGCTTCAACATTTTTGAACTATTGTAATGTATTTATGATATACGTGTTAGATAATTTTTTTTAAGATGCGGTTTTTTACTTTCATTGCGTCAGTCTTTTGGTGACAGAGTATAACTAGATTTTATCTCTGTTAATATTATGCAAAGGACTATACCTACATGGAGATATACATAGTCTTTTCTTTGGCATGTTTTTTCGAGATTCAACTCATCTGAGCTTTTACAAGCATGTACATTTAGCATTGGGGTGTCATTTGCTGTATTGCTTATGTGTCTGGTAATTGGTATCTGCTTTCATAAGCTTTCTATTTTGGTTAGGTGAAGGAACTCACCGACCAATTTCCAGCTGCACCCCCTCTTGCCTTGGTATTGAAACAGTTCTTGGCAGATCGTTGCCTTGATCAGTCGTACTCTGGAGGTTTGAGTTCCTATTGCTTGGTGAGTATTGCTGCATTACCTAATTCAATAGCATGGTGCTATCCACTCAAGTGAGTGGTCATAGTTTTGGAGTTAGCAAATGCTTCATGTTCATATTTGTAGCGATCAACCAAATCTCATGTTCGTAGATGTGCACAAAGTTACTTGGTCAAGATCATATTGGTTTTACTTTCATAAAGGAGAACAAATGTCTCTCACTGGATTGGAATTTGCTATTGAAACTTTCATGCTTATAGCATCCCAGGGAATCTCTCTTGTTAGCTCTTTTACTTCTTATCTTTTTGTTTTTTGGGTTAAACATTAAAAACTCTCTTTGTGCTCATCATGGTTGTTAATATATGACAGGTTCTGCTAATCACACGTTTCCTACAGCACGAGCATCACCTTGGTCGGCCTATTAGTCAAGTAATTCTTCTGTAGTTCTCTCTCTCTCTCTTAGTCACTGCATGTGTCTTCATGTACTTGTGATAGTGTATAACCATGTTAGGTAAATCCCATTTGACATTGCTCACATCTATCTGTATTCTCTGTTGAGTAATGGTTACATCCAAGGTTGACTAAAGTCATATTTGAACTTTTGTATCATCATGTGCAACCCTAGCGATCCAAGATTTGGGTCTTTAGATGAGTAGATGGCTTATGAACTACATGTAGGCTTTTGTTGGACACATGGAAGCAGCAATGAAGTTAAGAGATCTCTTTTCTTAATACCAAAGATTCTCCTCTAACCTGCAACACATCATATACTTGTTAGTAGTGCTTAACAAGTTATCTTTCTGTTTATGTTCGTAGCCATTTTACTACAGTTGATCGGAGAAAGAATATAGTTTATATGTTGCATAAGTTGTATCCTATTTTATTTGACTTATTATGCACATAGTTCACATCTAAATTGTTTCCTCCTGTTAGTTCTGTCGTTTTCATTTAATTTAGCAATGTTTTTTCTCCTTTTTCTGGATCTTGAAGAGAACAACTCTGTTTCTGACTATAGACTGGGATGATCTTGCAGAATTTGGGAAGCCTTCTAATGGATTTTCTTTACTTCTTTGGGTGAGTCAAACGCTGAGCATATAGATTCTCTTGCTCTGCATTGTTAGAAGTGCTTCTTACAACTGACTTGACTCTGTATTTGTAGGTTTGTGCTCGTTTCTTTTCCCTTTTCCATAACAAGTTCTAATGTGACTATATCTTGTCCACTGTACAGGAATGTGTTTGATCCTCGCCAAATACGTATTTCAGTGCAGGGAAGTGGCATTTATATAAAAAGGGAGAGAGGATATAGGTAAATGCTGGTGGTTTTTCTTTTTCTTGAATCGAAATAATGAATTCAATGCTTTTTATTTCCTTCAGTATATATCATTATGTACTTACTATCCATTGATCGTGCCCTTGTTGCAGTATTGATCCAATACACATAGATGATCCACTCTTTCCAACAAATAATGTTGGGAGAAATTGCTTCCGTATACATCAGTGTATTAAGGTCAGCTTTTGTCCAATTCCTGCAAGGTCCTTGTAAAGAAGTATATGATTCATAACTGTGCATTTTTTGTATGAATGTTAATATCTGGTATTAGCAGTAGAGTTTATCCATGGATTTGCTGAGAGCATTCTGGAAGTTTGGACAAGATTCTGAAAGAACTCTCGGATTTGCTAAGATATATGTTTGATCTTGCTTGTGTGCTCCAACTAAATTGCAGGCATTTTCAGAAGCTTATTCTGTTTTGGAGAATGAGCTAGAAAGCATTCCGGATGAAGGTGATTCATCTACAAGGGGATCATACATTTTGCTACCAAAAATTGTCCCAAGTATTAATTCATTACAGGATGCTTAATTGTCTGATGTCTCTTTCTTGTTTGGAAGGTATCATATTAAACTGCTTTATATTTTAGTTTGATTACTCGGAATCACATTTATTTTACTAATGGATGGTGTCCTCTACATCTCTTGTATCGGCCAGTTGAATGACAATTTGGCAGATTATGACTCCTCTTTGAAATTGAGCGCACCAGATATTAGCTACCGAATATTTCTGAAGCTGCATATCAACTTGCATCATTTTGCGGAGTCTTCTGGTAAAATTTTAAATTTTCTAAAAATTTATATTCCGTTCCTGTTTTACTAAATGAGTGGAATATTATTTTGCATTATTTGCTGTTTTTTCTATTCCTCATTTGCAGAGTCTCTTATGATTTATGGTTCGAATGTGGTTAGGCATATTTCAGGTTTGAGGTCTACTTATAGCTGAATTCTTCTGTTTCCACTTTTTGGACTGACCTAGATTATAACACTGCGAGCAATCAGCACCGCCCAGTACTTTCTCAACTTTGCTTTTTAGTCACTAAGGTAACCTGAAGAGGAAAAAGACAAGAAGCAAAATACAAAGATCACGATCTAAATGCCGAAAAAAAGTTATATTTGTACTTCATCGGCTGGTGCTTTCTTGGGTGTGCTTTTGGTGAAGATAATGCGTGTTGAATATCGATTGCAGTTTAAACCTCTGTGAATTCGTAATTGGCTCTTCATTTGGTATAACTTAACGGATTGGGCAAGCTCACCAAAGATGGAAAAGTTTTCCCCAGAAAGAGAGTCTCTTGACGCTCTCAACACGGATTTATTTCTAGAAGAAATTATGACAGAAATTTGAACACAAGTGATGTTTCGAGAATAACCCTATACATTCATTTCAACTGTGACCAGAGACATGCCTTGTGAGGGAGAAGTAGTTGAAGCCATTGTTTTGATTATGTTTGGCCCTTCAATCTGAATACTGATATGTACGACAGAATGGTTGTTGATTTTCCGAGCTTGCTGTTTGTACGTTTGTGGATCGGCTTACGGATTCGCATAACTTTTATGGTTTCTAAGTTTGGGGAAGTGAAGCTGGAGAGAGCAACAGCTCAATGTAAATGGATTTCGCCTCTTTTTGATTGCAGGAGACGGCTCCGAAAAAGGTAACCATTTGTGGTTTAGGGAGTTCTTCTTCTGTAATTTCCATAAAGCTGAGTTTATCATCTCTTGTCAGTAATATCAAGGGCCCCAAACTTTATTTTCTTTTGGTATGTTATAGGCAATAATTTATAACATATTTATTGAATAAATTTTTTACTTTTTATTGTTAATCGACTGCATTTACAGGTCTTTGGGAGCACTGAGGATCGTCGGTTCAATATTAAGATGTGATGTTTAATCGTGTCTAATGCTCAAAACGACATCGGCTTGGGAATTGGATATGATTAGACAGTCTAAAAATGCTCAAAACGACGAATCTAAGAGTAAAATTGGATAGACGATCGGAACTTCTTCAAAGAAAGGGCAGTGTAACTTGTTTATTCCATTGTTCCTAAATAGGTATCTATTGGGCTACTTGGAACTTGCTAAATATAAATCTTAACGCTGGGAAAGTGCTGATATGTGAAATATTAATCTCTTATTTGTTGTTATGCATGCACGTGCAATGAAAAAGCATTCGGTGTGTTTGAAAAAAACGATTGAAATGGAATCAGGAATTGTAGGAGGTCCGTAGTTTGGATTTAATAAGCTAATTCGAGGTTCGGTCTGTCAATTCATAGTTTGCACTTTTGTTGCAAAATGGTCTTATTTTAATTGTCAATTTTTTAAAAAATTAAATAACATCATGTATTAAGTTATCGTATAGTTATACTACTATTTTTTTGCTACAGTTTTGTTTTTAATTTTTTTTAAAATAAGAACAAAAATCTGTTTGAATATTAATGTTAATGTAATTATATTTTTATCAACGATAATAATTATATTTTGAATAAAACTTAAAAATAAATTACTTTTAATTAAATAAATTTATTATAATCTCTTGTATAATATTATTAATAAAATTTTATAAAAATAAAATTTTAAAAATAAATATTCATTTTAAATATATTTTAGTTATTAAATATATATTAATATTTGTTAAATTATTTTAATTTAATTTAATTATAAAAATTATTTAAATTATAGAATTAAATTAAATATTTCATAATTTTATTAATAATTAATATATCAAATCATTAACTAATATAAATCAGATTGAAAAAATAGAAACAGAAAGAAAATCACTTTTATAGTTTTCATACATTTTGAAAGCTGAAAGAAACTAAAACAAATAGAATTTTTACTGAATTTAAAAATAAAAAAAAAGATCCTAAAAGGTTTTATATAACCAAAAAGAAAAGGAAAGAAACGATTTGTCAAGATTATTTAAATCAATTTACAATATTATTAAGTCAAATCACAATGTGAATTATTATGTACGTCATGATATTTATTAAAATAATATAAAAAATATACTTTCTCTTCATCGTTAACACTTAAATGTACTGATTAAGTTTGACTCAACTAAATGAGCTATGAACGTTTGTTGTTAAAATATATGAACAGATGAGCAGACAAAGAGTGTTTGTTGTACTTAAAAAAGGAATGGGTAGTAGGACAATCTATAAGTTTGTTGGGTCCTCATAGAAACGTTTTTTTTTTTTCCGATTTTTTGAAAATCTCGTAAGCAGGCCAAGCAGACACATCTTTCTAACGGTTTAATTAGCGCACCATCTTACAGGCAAACTAAGCGGGCACGCCTCATCATCAAGGACTCAATTGGGCTTCTACTCATGGTTAAAACCCTGTTGTCCTATATTCTTATAAGAGGGGTTAGCATAGAATCAAACCGAGGACTTAACCGAAACCAAGCCTAACTCTCAACTGAGCCTAATACGAAACCTACCCATTCAATTTCACAACCTGGCTCCCAATAAATCACTCAACAACTTTCAAGTTACCAATGGCAAATTAGTCAGGTAACCTATAACGATGAGGTGATTTCAAGTTAGAATGCAATTCGTTTTGAAACTTGTACTTGAGGAAACAACAATTCTTTGAACTTGTTCTACTTTCAAAATCAAAGTGCTAGCAGGTCTCACTTATTATCGACTCAACCTCGTGTAAAATAGAAAAAAGAGCCTGTAAAATATGAAGATGATGATCATTAAACAAGACAATCACTGTAAAAACACAGTCTGCTATAGAACTTTGTTTGGAGTGTATATGACATATCTATGAAGATATACATGTTTAAAGTCTGCAGACAGTCCCCATGTGCTATACAGCAGGAGATAAGGTAGGACCAAGGCCTTAAATTCTAGAGTGGAGGATTTGGTGAATATTGGTCACTCAGCACATTAGATCACCTTTAATCACTACCTATACCTTGTATTGACTGGTGTTAATAGCCTACTCTTTAAAACCATCACGTTCTCTACACATTGCCGGCTTCAATCATCAATTCTATGACCTTTTGAACCTTTATGATGATAAAGATTATGAGTCACCTACTCCATGCACAGTCACGTATCCCCATAGTTCATGCCATAACACAAAGTTCATTAATTCAATCACCAACCCATCTCTACTGTAATCAAAAGGACCAGACCAGATATTTATGTTCTTGTACATCTCCAACAACTCATTATACATTTTAAACTATCCGATTACGATAAATTACGGTAACGATCCCGATCGGGTACACTTTTCTTGTCAAAAAAAGGTACACATTTGGCATAATAATGTCATGAAAGTTATAAAAAGAATGCATATATGTTCTTGAATTATGATTCATTCTTCTTTTTGGTAATATGTTTTAGTCGTCATCAACGATAGTACAACATGAGTATGGATGACCATATAGCATTTACTAACACATTCTGCTTTTATGCCTACCCAACACAGAACACCACACTACTCGGAGCTACAATGTTTCCCAAATTAAAAAAACTTTTGATTTAACTAAAACATTCCGTGTAAGCCATTAGTGTGTAACAAAGCTGAGAACACGTACATGGTCTCTTCCTCGCTGTCATCCAACAACGTCGGGTTCCTTTGCCGCCGGTAACCTCTCACAACCTCGTCAGACAAAACCTGAGTCCGACAAAGCGGGCACGTGGCAAAACCTTGCTGCAACCACTTGTCGAGGCAGTCCTTGTGGAAGACATGTCCGCACCTCAGTCCCCGGACGCTCTCACCCTCGTGGAATTCTGATAAACATACGGCGCACTCCGACGCTAGCCGGTGTTGGTGTCTGGAGAAACAGACTGTCGGGTACTTTTGTTCGATGAGATTGACGTATTGGGTGTCGGTGATTATGCGCTTGTCGGAGTATTTGGTGACAGAACGGCATAGCTTGGCTAGTTCCAGGAAGAGGAGAGTGAAGAAGAGAAGGGTCATGGTGAGTAAGCGGGAGAGGAATTCAGAGAAAGCCGCCATTGACTGTAGTGTGGGGATGTGAAAATGGAGGACTGTTGGGAAACGCCTGTCCGCTCACGGAAGCATCAGTTTTGTAAGCAGCAGAAAAACAGTGACAAGTTGATCTTTGTTTCTTGGGGTTACTGTGTATTCATATTGATGACGTCCTACTGGAGAACAAATGAATCGGTGACACGTGGAAAGGTTCTTCGATATTAATATTATAAATAATAAAACTATTATTTTATAAAAAATAACTTAATAATAAAACTCTTGACTTTATCGGGTCAAACTTGGGCTAACCGATCCATGGCCCAAAATTTTTGGCCGAGTAAGGTCAGCCTGTGATCCTATCAAAACTGATAAACTGACGTCATTTTTTGAATTTTTTTATAAATAATAAATTAGACTGAGTCATAAGTTGACCTAGCTTGGCTTGGCCATTATTATCCTTAATTTTTAGTTTTAAATTTTTTTTGTTTAATATGAAATAATGAAAGATAGGTATATAATTTTGTTCAAGCTATCATCTCATTTTATAAGATTTTATCTTTTGCACTCAAAAGGTGAAATCGTCTATTTTCAGCACCCCTACATCTTGGTCCAATAGAATAATAAGAAGATAAATTACGGTTTAATCTCGCTTAGCTTTTCAGGAAGACAACCTAATATCATGTGTGTATAAGAAATTACCATATTAGATAAACTCTCACATTATCACTGTTAGGATTCGAATCTAAAACTTTACACTTAAGTTCCTTTCTGATAATTAATTGAGCTACCCGGAATGTAAGATTTTTATCTCTAGCAATAATATAGGTGCATCATGAGCTTTGATGTACGAGGAAGAGGAAAGAATAGCACCTCTTTTTTTATATTAATTGGGCCATTTTCATACTCATTTCCTGAAGAAAAATGTCATCAAGTTCGTACGCCACTACAAAGACATTTTTAGTGGAATGTATGATTTATGAGGGCTCCAATTTTAGTTGAAAATAGAATGTGGAACAAGTAAGAAAAAGAATATGCATGACTTCATAAATGTAATCATGATACAATAACTTGTTGTTTACGATTCTTATTTAAATTATTACTATTTTAATTGATTTAATTAGTAATTTTTAAAATTAAATGCCTGATCATTAAAATCTTATAAGTAAATTAAAAATGTTTTTGAGGATATTTTTCATTATATTTTGTTTTTAAAATATTTTTTAAAAATTGAGTTATATTTTATTTTTATTTATTTATGTATTTATTGTAATTTTATTTAATTTAGCTTGTCAGTTTTTTTATTGTCACATCTGCATGCAGTGGCGGAGCCACAGTGGGGGCAAGTGGGGGCACTTGCCCCCACTAGCTCCAAAAGATTTTACTTGTAAAAATTA
>JANTPM010000009.1:30774572-30786097 GCA_025434745.1 Erythroxylum divaricatum | reverse complement strand
CCAGGTATCTACAAAAATTTTCGTAATAAAGCGAAATTTGAAAAAGTCTGATAATAAATAATTTTATTTTTATATATTTTTAATAATTTTACATATGAATATGACAATAAAATAATAATATAAATTAAAAAAATAAATAAGTAAAACTAACATACTAAATAAATTATGTAAATAAAATTAAATAAATAATAAAATATATCAATTTTAAAAATAAAATATATTTTAAAATTAAAATATAACTAAATATATCATCTATTTATTTGTAAAAAATATCAATATCCAAATAATAAGATAGTAATAAAGTATCAAAGAATTGTAAAAAAGTATCAATACCTAAATGATTTACAAAAAAATAAAAAAGCAGAAGAGACTAATTAATCAATAACAATATCTAAAAAGAGGAAGTTGCAAAAAATACTTTCTAATATTTAAAGTTTTTTATAAAATTTTTAATTTCTCACATCAAATTTTAAGTTGGACCAAAATAAATTAAATTTAACTTAATTTAATAAATTATTAATTTATTTCAAAATTAATTGATTTGATTTAAATTTAAAAGTGAGTTAAATCATTTTTAGCATAATTAAAGTAATAATAATACTCGGTACAACCAATAATAACAACATTTTGTAAAAATTCCGCTAACATGTAAAGTGTGAAAATGTTGAACAATAGACAACCTTACCTCTAACTTATTTCGATTTATTTTGTTCAAAACGACAATTTTTATAAGCTTAGCTATCACTTTTTTAGTTAGTAGCACTAGTGCTTTCAATATTGGACCACGGCTTCGGTTCAGTCCCTAACAATGGACCACACACAACACTATGTTTTTTAATTTCTTATTAAGACTACTAATATTTAATTACATTCTTTATGAGGTCGTTTGCAGTGCCACCATTGCCTTCCTTTGTCTAAAGCGCCGACGTTTTTGGCTTTCTAGTAATAATTAATTTCCGTACCTATTTAAAAAAAAGATAACATAACCCAAAATAACATGGACTCTGTACTTTAATATTAAGCTTATGCTAAGCAAAAGCTTACTTTAATAAATTAATAAAGTGACGAAAAAGAAAGCTTTTTTTAATTTTAAAAAATTAATCCTTCCAAGGGACCAATCATACGAGACCCATGTGATTTGATGAGGAAAGCTTGTTAAGGAAAATATTAAACAAGTAAACTTATAATGGTACAAGACTTGGGTGGTGGATAAATCATAGTCATCTTCATCATCATCATGTACTTAAGGTATTAGAAAAATAATAGCCACTTGATCGTAGGATTATATAATAAGTCAAGGGCAAGCCAGTTTGTACCAACCATAACAGACATTTGGTGGACAATTATAATAAGGTTGTCTTTTTTTTTAAAATTAAGTAGTAGTACTAATTAATCCATCAATTAGAGTGTAGTTTTAGGCCATGAATCTATGAACCTGAAACATCGTAATCTTTAATCATTCTATACCATAATTACATACATCGGTAAGAGCACAAACTTGGGAAGCTGTTTTTGTACATGTTTATGCACATGTATCAATTGCTAATCCAAAGCTCTTGTGAACAAAGCTTGTATGGTTGGCTTTTGTCCCAACAAGACCAACATTTTTTTGAACGTGAGAAGATAGTTTTTGAATCCTTAAAATGGCGACCCCATTGAACTTTTTAGGTTTTTACAGTATTGGAAGGAGGGGGGACACTATTTGGACTGTCCTCAGTGTGACAGACAAAGTCCAGAGGACTTGATAATCATCGAACATGGCAGACTAAACCAGTAATGGTTGTGAGGAAATAGTGGAACAAGAAACGCACCAGAAAAAGGAAGAAACTATGATCACGTTGAGCAAGAAAAATCAGGACAAGATGTTGATGGCAATATCCAGAATGAAGAGAAATGAAGAGAACTGTTCAAATCCATAAGTTACTAAAATGTTCAGATTCTTGATTAGGAATAATACGCCTAGAGCACATAATTAGCATAGGAGAAGAAGAAACACAGACATGGAGATTGAACAAGATCAGAAATTAAACCGGAGTAAGATACTGGGTAGGCACCTTTTGGCAACAAAAGACTGAATTTGGCGAAACCAATTGTTCGAAACATCCTTGATCGCCACTATCAGCACCTCCAAGCTGAAGCTGAGATGAGCTCCTTTCGTTGCCAACAAAGAACAAGTGAAGACTGTTTCTTCTCTACATGGAATCCCTTAACTGGAGTTCGCTGCACTAAACAGTCTGCTTGTGATTCAGTGAAGTTACTGAACGTTATTGGGGTGAAACCAGACTGCAAGAACAGATTTTTCCATGGAGGAGTCCTGTCGGGACAACGTTGGCGACCCAGTACGATCTTTTCAATGCACGGTTGGATCAAGAACCTCTCAATCTTTTGCATCGCATCTAAGTTCACATTCACAGCATCCAGTGATTCAAGCAGGCTAGAATATGACTGAATAGTTTGATTTACTTGGTGGGCAAATGGGAGGTCAGTTCGCTCACAATCTCTGTCCATGGAGACCACAACTTTTGGGGAGAGCTGTTTCACGTACCTAACCACCAAAGGTAGGATCGATGGGTAGCTTGAGAAAGACCCAATTGGAAGATTCACAGCAATAACTTCTTTCTCCGATATGCGAATCGGCAATGGAGAAAAGCCAGAATTCAAAGACTCAAGACCCAAAATTTGAAGCTCAAACGGCATGTTGATTTCACCAGCAAAGATTCTAAGGTTTTCTTGAGTCAAACCAAGCTCGAGCTCACTATGTGAAGAAGGAGAAGCAAAAGCAGTGATCTTAAGAGAAGGTGCACCACCATTCCTCAAAGATAGCTCTTGCATCAAAGACGACCATTGCCCACCATAGCCAATATCAAAATCAAGAATGTGAATCCTATCAAAACCTTCAAAAGCCTCGAGAAGGGCTTGGTTGCAAGTAAAATTGGCAAACTGAATAATAGGTGAGATTTCAGAGAATGTTTTATAAGCCCCAATCTTGAAGATAAGACTACAAGGGGATATCATAGAGTTGTTGATGTTGTAGTTGTTGTGTAGAAGTAACTGCAAGGCCTCCTTGAAGTAAAAGGCAACCCTATGATAAGGCTTACCAATTGGAAGAGAGAGCTGGTGATTGAGCCGCGCCAATATCCCTTGCGCGAGTATCGGATTCCCGGTTTCGATCAGCTCTGCAGCTTGGCATATTTGGTTTATTATCGCCTGCTGAAGCTGTTGGATTGCCAATTCATCACACATTAGCTTTTGCTTTGCTGTAATTCCTCCTTGCCTTTGTTGTTGTTGAAGAATCTGAAGCTCGTTTTGTTGTTGGTGATGAGGGTTCTGTCTCTGCAAAAACAACTCCGATCTCCGATCAAAAGATGGAACCTTTGGGACTCCCTGAGAGTTGGGTCCCTGGTTATGCCTCTTTGGTGGGGGAGGAGACAGGAGATGGTGGTGTTCTTGCATTTGTGCATATGACAAAGGCAAGAACATTGTCGGATTCTGACCAAAGTGATGTTGGCTTTGGTTGATTGGATTCAGAATCTGTGGCTTCTCTTCAGTAGCTTCAATCCCTTGTTGTGGTTGATGAAACGTAACTGGTAACAGATTGTTAGCAGAGACAGGAACTCCAGGATTAGGATTTTGTTGGTTCATAACTGAACTAATCCTCGCATTGTTGCTGAGAAGAGGGAACTCGGAAGTTGGTCCGTGAAGTGTTGAAGGGTCATGAACGTTGCTAATCAAGTTGGCATTACTCATGTTCTCAAAGCCAAAAACTTGATCCACAGCCCCAAAACCACCATTAAACTCCATATCTTGAGGCCCACTTCCACTTGGTAAAAGCTTGTTAAATCCCAGAGATGGGTCTTCAATATCTCCCATAATTAGCCTCAAAATCGACTGCTCTTGACTAGGAGACCCAGACAACACGCCCTCCCAATCTTCCATTCCCAGTTGCACGCATTTTTCCGTACTGATATCTACAGAGGAGGGATGGTAGTTGTTGTTGCTGCTGCTGTTGCCGGAAACCACCGCGGTTCCAGCTCCGTTAGTAGTGGTGTCGGTGGAGGCGCCGCCGCCGCTGCCACCACCGCCGCCGTTACCGCTTCCTTGGAAAGAAGACAGCGTTGACGAAGACGTCGGAGGGCTTGGACTTCTTCTAGCGTCAAGCACAGATGTGGGCTCACTGCCCACAAAGCAACAGTTTTGCTTGCTCTTAACGCTATTGTTGCTCTGCCACTTCTCTTCCGACTGTTCTTGATGATGGTTTTGATGAGCTTGTTGATGTTGTTGAGTGAATGAATCTAAAGAAGAAGAAGAGAACTCTAACACCCCCTTCCCTTGAAAACCCTCAAAGGTTAGGGGCATGGCCTTCATAGAAAGAGAAATCAACAGCAAGATCCAGAACTACAACCCCTACAGCTTGAACCAAAACGAATCGCTATTTTAGTATGTAAATCCCGAACTAAGAAGTTTGGCCAAATCAAAGTTCCTGTAAGAAAGAAGACAGCTTTAGTTGAATGGTGATAACAAAACCCATTTCAGTACACACACACACACCTTCAGCTTCTTCTTCTTCTTGTTTTTCAGGCTCTGCTTTAGTTCTCTCTATCGAACTCTACAGAACCACAAAACCCAATTTTTCGGTTGCCATCTTTCCATCCTCTAGGCTCTGTTGTTAAACTTTGGGTGTGATTTTCTTCCTTTTTTTTCGCTCCTCTCTTCTCCAATTGCCTTTCTTTTTGGCTTTTGTAGTACTCTGTCTTCCTTCTGTTTTTTGCTATGGATGCGTGCAACATAAAAAAGTGGTAAAGTGCCTCCCCTCTCTGTTTCTTAACTTCCTTTCTATTTTCATTTTCTTAAATAGTTTTTTTTTGCTTTTGTGTGGCTTTTTGTCTCTCAGACATAGTTGTCTCCCCCCTCTTCTACTTCTTCTACCCAACATTTCCCACGCTCCTACACGCTGCGTGTATCACTCAAAATTTAATTAATTTAAATTAAATTAGATCTAATGATATTTAAATAAAAATAATTTTTGATGTATAAAATTTTAAAAATTCTTATTTTAAAACATAAATATATAAATATTATATATAAATTATTCATATATAATTAAGAGTAAGGTTACGTATTACTAAATTTTTCTATACTTTACACATCCACAAGATTTTTATTGAGGGTTATTTTTGTAGTATATATGAATTAATCAAATTTGATTAATACAATAAATATTGTTAAAAGAATAATTAAATTAAATTATTAATTTAAGTTGAATTTAATTAATTGGTCATTATTTTTAATTAAAAATTTAAAAAATAATTTTAATTTAAAAAAAATATGATTTTTTTAATTTTTGATTAATTTTGGACGTAGAATATCTACGCTCCCATAAGAGTGCGTGACCTTTGCATTTCGGTTGGGTCTTTTTGTTAACTATTTCCTTTTTACGAAGACCAACGAAACAGAGAAAAGTTGATCTCGGTCAGACTGTTTGTAGTAATTTCGGTTGAACTTCCAGAAATGCCCTTCCCACAAACGGAGCAAACACGAGCTGTGTCCTCCTGCAGGAATGGTAAAACCCAGGGACATTGTCGTAATCTTGTTGAAACAGGCTCTGCTGGCCTGTTTTTCGAAACTGAATCTGACGACTGGAGATAATGAGTGAGGCTTTTTGAGGGGTTTTGAAAATATCAAGACGGCAGTATAAACGTTGAGATTCATTTGCTCCAGTTACAAATGTGCGGCTGTGATCGAATCCTATCGCAAAGACTGAATTTTTTTTCACAGATCAAGTTCGATTTCAGGGTCAAGTTGTCAAAATGAGAGTCTTTATTGACTAACCATCTATATTTAGTTGGGGTCAAAAGTAAAAGTAGTGAAAATGTTAAACATGATTGGTCCACTCTCAGCCAATGTGAGACTAAGTCTTCCTTTTTTATCACATTAATTGTTCTTTAAATTTGATGGCAAATAATTAAAACTCTCATTATAGATATATTTTAATCAAATTATTTAATAAATTAGGGGTAAAAGATATAACATATTTATAATTTTAGAAATTTTAGAAAAACTCCTAATCTTAAAAATTTTCAGTTTTTTTAAAAAATCTCTTCTTATAAATTTTGGTTAAAAATTAATTATGAAACATATATGATCTGAACATTAAACACGGACTAATTAAATGTCAATAATATGTTAATCTAACTTAAATCTTACGCTTAACTCAAACTAATTAGATTTGATTTAAATAAATAATTTAAAATTATTATAATAAATTATTAATTTAGTTTAAATATAATTAGTTCGATTCAAGTGTAAGAGTTAAGTTTAATCATTATGTAAATAATATTTATTTTGTTATTATTTTTAACCCAATTTTAAGATAAGGAGTTTTTAGAAAAAAAAATTTAAATTATTTTTTAAAAATTTCTTATAATATGGGAGAGTTCTATTCTATATCTTTTACTCATGAATTAATAACTTAAAATAGTTTTGCTCGTGAATTAAGATATAGAACTCTCACATGTTACAATTGTCTTTATTATAATTGGATTTGACAACTTATTAATTTTATATTATTAAAAAATTAAACCACTCTTAAGAAGAGGTTAACTATTGAAGGGATGTGATCCTGTGCTAGTTTTATTGCTCCAATTCTATTTCAATTCATCTCGTCAACGCATTTATATATAAATTCTATCTATTCAAAGTTTGTTGGAGCAACAAAATTGGTTCAATTGGCTATTGGATTGGTCTTAATCGTATATTGAACTCTCGTGTTGGATAACGTCGCAGTGTGAACATTACTGTAGCTTATGAACCCTTTTTTTTTTTTTTACAACAGACGAACAAATTAAAATATTAACAAATAAACGCTATATCCTACACATTAGCACGTAAAAAGTGAGAAAGATCAGATGAGGGTGTACTCCAAATGTTCTTCGAATATGGGCATCTCGAGCTTAGATGAGTTAAAAAATTTGCACATTTATTACCTTCGCGAAACACATGAATAATATTGTATTGAAGAATCATTTCCAGATAGGAGCATATATAGTGTATAAGAAAGGATTTTGTATTGTATTGTATTGTATGCATACGACAACTTCTGGACACAAAGTAACAGGGGCTCTAGGTGGGCATGAGTTTAAAGTTTAAAAGTGTAACTATTATTAAATAATTATAATTTTAATATATAATAAGATTTAAAATATAATTAAAAATACTGTTATTGTTTGTCGAAAAAGTCAAATCTTATTTAAAAAGAGGATTATTAAATACAAATTTATTAGTTTGTTATGATTTATAAAAATAAGTTAATTTATAAATTTAGTCAGATTATTAATTAATTGAACATTTTAATAAAAAAGAGCTATTAAAATCAATCAAATTAAAATATTTTTATAATTAAATCGATGGAATCAATTTAATTTTTTAATTATTAGTTAAAACTTTACTGTCACATAAATTTAAATTTTATTTAGGGTAATTATAAAGCATTGATTTAACTAAAATTTAAATTTTCTTATTTAGCTTGCAGTTTTTATCGAGTAAACACTAATTATTAAAATATTAAACTGGTTTAGTCTGTTTAATTATAAAGATGTTAAATTGACAATTTATTTTAATACTTTTATTATTAAAAATTAGTTAATTTATTAATTATTGATAATTATTATAAATTAAAATAGATCAATTAAGTTTTATTTAATAATTTTATTTCAATTAAATTTTAACTTTTTCAAAAATAAAGATATTTTTTTTAAAAAAATTAATTCTCTAATTTTTTATTGTTTAATATTGAAAAGATTTAAATTTTATTGAATTAATTTTAATTAAAACATCGGTAAACCCACACTAAGGTCAGGTGAACGAAGAAGATAGGCAATGCGTTACTGTCAGTCAAATCATATAATAAAGAAACAATTCCATTAAAGGGTGGGACACGGGCGTAGAGCTCGCATAGACTTTAATTGTGTTCTACTCAGTTTTCTACTAACACGCTCAAATATGTTCGTCTCTCATCCAAAATGTAACTTTCAATTTCTATGTTTTTACGGTCTCACCTACCACAGCGTCAAGAGAAAACAGCAAATTTTGCATCACTTTCCTTCTCTCTTTTTCTTGTTCATATGATGTATGGTTAGGTTGGTCATGTTAGGCTCAAATTTAGAGTCAAAATAGCGTATGGGTCGATCGGCCCACCTCTTGAGAATTAACCCAATTCTTACAAGTATTAGTCATATAAATTCATTACCTCATCATTGAAAAGGTACGATTCTCAATAACCTATTTTTCATTATGCACTAGTCACCAAAACTCTCACAAAAATATTGACTTGAGTGTTAAAGGGGCCTACCAGAGATCAACATCTGACGTGCCTTTATTGTTTTGCAGGAATCTTCAAGCCAGAATCAGTCAATCTCATAGATTCAAACAGCAGCGTCCAACCCACCAGAATCTGACAGAACCAATGTAGATTATAAGAAATCTGATCATATCTGCCTGCTTCAGAAGTCTTTATACAGCTAAAGTAAGCACCTAAACAATGGAACAAAAAGTTTCATGAAATAACTAATAAGATGAATTTTATTAAAAGTACTTATAATTACTGCCTAAACTACAAAGATTTATGAGGGATAGAAGCCATCTTGATGCTAATTTATGTGGACGATTTGATTATTACTTAAAAGTAACTAGGTAGAATAATTGAGGTAAAAATCAATAGGAGCATATGAGAAGATAATCAAGAAAGTGGACATGATCGCTGTAACACAATAATAGAAACCCAAAAGCGGGTATCAATGGAAGTTGAAAGCAATATTTTTCAGAGAACCGAATTAAAAGTTAAGGCCTTTTGTAAACTGCGGATTATATTAACTGATGGTTAATTATAGTAGGGGTTGGTTATATCATTTAATTTGATCAGCTGATAATATTTATTATTTATTCAAGATGTTTGATAAAATTAATTGTTTAGTATTAACTGTTAATATGTAAAATGACTTATAAACATATAACTTTTAGAAAATTAGTATTTCGTTAAATATTCTTATAAGAATTTAAAATTTTTATTTTTAAATTTACATAAATTAAGTTTATAATTTTGATTAAAAAACATAAAACTAATAATAATAAATAAATAAATAAATAATTGAAATCAAAACTATAATTTTTAACTCCAAAGATAAAGGTTTTTAAATAGTTTTCTCTTATATTTTCTTGTTGTGTGTTTTTTAACTAATTGAATAATGAACGGTAAAAACTAAAAAGTAGGTATTCATATAGGCCAACACTATATCTGAGGGTACAATCTATCATTTACAATCAACTGAAGTAAAATGCTACTCCTTATAATATTTTTAAAAATCAACTGATTATCAACCACTAAAAATAGTTAATAAACAAAGTCAATCAATTAAATTTATTCAACCAGCTATTTTTAGTTGATCGACCAATAACCAATCAGGGCCTAAATCGGTAATATAAGATATTTAAGATGTAAAGGGTTCGATTGATATTAAATTCTTATAAATTTTGTTAAAGATTGAATAAAACTAAATAATTTAAATAAAAATAAAGAAGATTGCGCTTAATTTAAAGTCTAATCGAAAAGAATACTGTTAAGTAGAAATAAATTAGTTTATTTTAGTTTATAAAAATTGATTGATTTTTAATAACAAGAGTTATTAATATAAATTAAATGAAAAAGATAAAAACTGAAAAAATTAATAGTTCAATTTTTTTAAAATTAAACCGTTCGAATTGATTAGATAGTTGAAAGTGCGTAAGAGTTTCTTCACGCCTAAAGATGTGTTTGGTACACTTGAGAGAATAATAATGTAAATTATAATACCATATTGCGAAATAAGAAATGTTGCCTCAAAAAGAGATAAGAAATACTATTCATTTAATCATTATATATCACCAAACATCTTTTTTCATTCCTTACTTATTCCTTTTCTTTTCATACCAACTAACCAAACACCCCCTAATTCTTATTGTTTCTAGGGAACCATGATTTGGACATGTAAGGAAAATGACCTAGTTTGTGCCTTCCCAACCCATGTGAAAACTTAACAACATCCTCACCTGTATGAAGTGTAAAGTGTCCCAAAATTATAGATATATATAAACTCAGTTAGTTCACTTTCTGTCTTCCCTTGTTTGAGTTTTTCCAATGTATTTTATGTCCATATCATGTTTACTTGGCTTTGCTTTGCTTGCTAAAAGGTATGGCCACAAGTAGTTCTTTTCTCTCTTCTCAAGACAACCCACATCTCACATCTCAAGCAACTCAAACACTAAAGTTTTGCCTAACCTAACAAAGCTTTTATTTTCATAAAAGTAGGATTTTGAGTTCTTACTTTGTGTGCATCAAATTAGTTACTAATGTATATAGTAATACATAGGGCATTCTTAATATTTTATAAGCCCTGAGCAAAGTAAAAAAATTTCCTATTTTTGCTTATTTTTGAGCCCTCATATAGAATAAAAATAAACAAAATATAAATTATTTTTATTATTCAGGTCAAAGGCAGGTCTCACTTTATTTTATTTTATATTTTATAAGAATAAAAATCGACTCTATTTTATCATTTATTAGAATAGATCCTGAGCAGGTGCTTATCTTGTCTTTACTCAAGATCGACCTTGATAATACATAAATTATAATTGCCGGCCTTGGTAATACATAAATTATAATTTCCTTTTAAGTCTTAAATGATTATGTGACACAAATCATTCACTCAGTGACCATTTTAAGACTTAATTGTAACCATCCCAGGATTAGAAAAACACTATTTAGGCCATGGGAAATTTGTTCTTACCGTGTGAGAAACATTTGAGGCTGACGTTGCCGTCTTGCCTGTATAAATATAATATATTGGCAGGTCTCTTACATGAGACAATTTTTAATGAAAAGAAAGTGAGGTTAGAGCAGGAAATCTGAGGCATCCGCATGTTCTTGCGTTTCACGAAATTATATATAGCCTGGTCCTGGTGGGTTGGCTTGTCTTGGCTCTCGAAGTTTGACTTTTATGCCTCTTCATACCATGAACTTGGGTCATCTTTGTTGTTCGTTGTCTTGACATTCCACATATGGATTGAATAATCCATAGGTGCTTGGCATTGATTTTGAAGAGCCGCGACTGATATATATATATATATATATACATACCTGGGTCATCTTTGTTGTTCATTGTCTTGACATTCCACACTTTTTTTTTTGTTTGTATTAATGAAAAAGTCGAAGTTAATTACAAAACAGTTCATAGGACACAAGTCTCTGCCTGATCTTCAATGAGGAGGTTATGGCACCCAAAGGGTGTAGTATCAAAAAAAGTAACCCCTACAGTGGAGTTAGCTGCTTGAGAGGCCAGTCAATCTGCGTATTTGTTGCTCTCTTGGTAGACGTGCCGATGTGCAACAGACTAATTACGAGAGAGTAACTCGTGGATACCTAGGACGATAGAATTGGCCACCTGAATGCGTCGCGCAGCAGAGGCGAGCAGGGTGTGCACTGCGACTGAGTCCAC
>JANTPM010000009.1:30629837-30644965 GCA_025434745.1 Erythroxylum divaricatum | reverse complement strand
GAGTGGCAGCAAAAGCATTAGAGGTTCGATTCATATCGTCCCAGGATCAAATTGCTGATATTTTTACAAAGCCCCTTCCGGTTTGACAATTTTTAGAATTACGTTACAATCTGAATCTGTGTTCAGCCAGATTAGATTGAGGGAGGCTATTGGAAGTTTTCTCTTTGTTAAATCTTTGACTTAGCCGTGTAATCTGTAGCCTTTACGTATTAGGTAGATAGTAGCGCAATAGGTCTTAGGTAGAGTGGCGCGTATCTTTTGATGGTGGCCCATATCTCTTGTTTCATTTTTTTGTTCCTTGATTTACGGTATGTACAGCTATATATAGACAATGATAACCATGTGACTTTTGTGTGGGTCATCTTTTGAATATAAAACCTTTCTAGTAAGTTTTAGAATTGGTTTGGGTCTTATGATACCTTACGTGTCTTATGTAAACATGTGAATGAGACTATAAGTCATTTTTGCTTTGAATGTAGTTAGCAAATGGTATGGAGCAGAATTTTGAATTTGATTCGTCTCCCAGGGTTCTCGTTTGTATGGGATGATGTGTTGGAATCTATCATTCGGTATGCTAAACTTGGTTACAAGGATAGATTACTAATCAAGACTTCTTTCTAGGTGGTTATCTATTATATTTGGAGGGAAAGAAACAGGAGAATCTATAATAATATGGAGCAGCACAAATCTGAACTTGCCGTGATAATTGTCAAGTTCATTAGAGAGATTATCTTAGTTAATAGGAAACAGGACCTCAACAACCATGAACTCATATTGCTATGGTTAATTTAAATCTTTTGTTGTAATTACTGTATTTTTGTGTAGTGTTTAGTAGTTTTTGATTGTAGGATCCTTGGTGAGGATCATGTACAAGATTGCTCTTTGTTAATATAATTTCTTTTAATTTAAAAAAAAAAGATCCACGCAAAAATCTGCAAACGGAGTCTTTCAGACTTTTGACTGAACAATCATCTTGGAAACTTTCACTTGAGGTGTCCGGTCAGCTCAATGACTTCTCTTCGTCTTCCACAGGCTGAGAGGCTAAAAATTGCCTACCTTTACGTTCTCTATACTACCATTCTCGGTCCTGGCAAGTTAGAAAACAATTTAAGAAATTAATCTTCACATTCATTGTATTCGACTCCTCGCCACACGTTGCATACATACATATATGTATATTGGTTGCCTTTGTGGGATTTCAAGATTCAATCATATAACTCACTTCATTTGCATATGAGGCACCATCTACCAGGATACATCCATAATTTAATTTTGAATTGTTTGCAAGTATTTTCTGATACCCGAAATTATAGTTCATACAATTATTAATTTTTATATGTCCAAAAAATATGCAAGATATATACGATTCCACACAACCTAACCCTAAGAATTAATAATATCATAAAACCTCAATTCCATTGAGTATCTTGAATTAAATTCTTCACCAATTTATCCAAAATTAAATATTAGAAGTCACGATGGTTTTTTTTACCTTTCCTCTTTTTAATGTGTCTCTTCAATCATCTTTATTGATATTCTTTTAATTCCTATGTCCAATTTACGTGGCAAGTATACAAACACAATCTCCTACATTTAAGAATAAATGTTTATTTATATGGAAAAACCTAATTTAAAACTAAGTTTGCTTTGAAATCATATTAATTTTTATTAATTTCTTTTTTGGAGGAAATATTTGACTTTTATATAAAAGGAACATCATATTTAATTATGAATTAATTGTTATGTATAAAATGCTAGTGATATTTTTTACACGTTTTAAAAAGAAGGATGGGGTAAGACGAAAATTTGGACTTACCACCTATACAATTAAAGAGAAGATTACAAAAAATTAAAAAAAGAAACTGCAAAATCTTAAACCTGAAAATGAAAATTCAAGAATCAATTACAAAATAAAGAAAGTGTTATACATAACCCTCTATCAGTCTAAATAGTTTAAAATTTTAGAAAGCTCCAATTGAAATAATTTTGGGTACGAGTTTTAAAAAAAGTTAAAGAAGGGAATATATAATTAGAGGTTTATGAGTACAAATCATAAGAATAAAATATATAAAATGATCTTAAAACTTTAAAATATTTAGATTTGGATCATAAAACTTGAAATTAAGATAATAGTTAGAGTTGAATCATAGGTGCTTGGTGTTGTTCACTCATACTCACACCCTTGAAAGTTATCTCACACCCACATCGCCTCATGCTAATCTCAACAGAGAATTTTGAATCAACGAATGAAGGCAAAGATAAAAATAGATCTTAAGTGATTAAATCAAGAATAACATAAACAAAAAAACACTCAAGTCATAAAACACTCCCCTATGTGTGGAGTCGCATTAAACCATAATCTTCGAGAGTCATCTAACAAAAATGTGTTATAAACTTTGTAGGTTGATCACCAGAGAAGCTCACGCATGTAGCCACACAAATCCTCAATGGAACATGTAATTGATCATAGAAGCACGTAAAACACAACTACAATTATAGATGGATGAACTGCATATTTTTCACCTGATAGACTCCTTATACAAACAAAAGTCTATTGCCAAACTTATAAGTTGTCTCTGCAATACCCTCTCAAAATGTAGCAAAATAAATCAATAGATGGTACATATAATTTTCATTGAAGTGCCCAAAAATGCAGCTGCAAAAATCAGCAGATAGATCGTGTAATTGTTCATGAAAACACAAAGAAACGCAACTGTAAAAATTGATCAATAGGTGCTTATTTTTCCACACAAACATACCAAAACACAACTGCCAAAAATCAATAAATCTTCTGCATAAATTATCTTAATAATCTCCTCATTTTTGGCATTATTTGTCACATTAAAATCTCCTCTTGAAGAAGAGAAATGGAAAATCCCCTTGAAATAAATGATCATAATAAAAGATAAAACCACAATCATCCCCCCTTAGGACAAATCAATGCCAAAAAAAGCTAAGAATCATTTGAAGAAGTGTAATGAAGAACTCGTTATTTTTGCATAAAAAATACCTTCAATGTGATCAATCTCAACAAATAAAGAGGCATAAGTATCAACGTATCATTACTCACTTCAAATCCATCCTTATAAGACTATTCCTTACTTAAATTCATAAACCCTAAAAATGAATTCAACAAAATATGATCAAATTTAATGAATCTCCTTCTCGCATAAACGATATGAAAGTATAAAACATTATCATCCAACACTTTTTTATTCACTTACTTACTTCAGTAAGCTTCAAAGTTGTAAAGCACATAGTCTCAGTGCCCCAAGAAGAGATTAAAACTTGATGAAGTCAAGAGGTTTCGTAAAAATATCGGTCAGTTGCTTTTAAGTTATTACATAAGAAAGAATTGCAACTTTAGTTCCTGCTAACTCTCGGATAAAATGATACTTCAAATCAATATATTTGGTTTGTGAATGTTGAACTTAGTTTTTGGAGATATCTATCTTATTATCCCACTTGACAATTAAAACATATTGAGGAACTTTATAATCTTCCAATATGTAGCAATTACCCATCGATCTTCTTCCGTTTACAATCTCCTTATTAGTTTAACACCTTGTGTAACCTAACTAATATTCACCAAGTTAGCTTTTAAACCATCCACATGAAGCACATTTTCGAAAAGAAGCAATCTATCCACACAAAGAGTTCCTTTACCAATCACTGTTGCTTTCTTCTTATCATCGAATGTAACATGACTATCCATACAACTTTGATAATTCATCAAATAGCTTCTTTCACCTATCATATGCCTAGAACACCCACTATCAAAGTACCATCTATTGTGAGAAGTAGCTCACATGGATTTAAGACACACAAGTGCTTCGGGTCGATTGTTCCTAACCCAAATATGCTTTAATAGCCTCTGATGCTGAAAACTCTGTAAAGAATGTTTGAATTTTCTATTTTGACCATTATGGAATAGAATTTATAACAACTTGTAGCAATTTGGCCCTATGTGACCTTTTACACCACAAAAGTGACATATAGGCATGAACTTTCTACTTCTTTTTTAAATTCTTGGTTAGTTGATCTTGCTTCTTTAAAAAACCTAATTTCATCATTTTGCTCATTATTCACCTAAGAACATTCACCTTTGTATCCAACACCTTGAAATTTTCCTTTGTTTTTGCCAATTTGTAGCAATTTAATCTAGCTTCTTAGTACTGCCATTCACCATTCTTATTCCTTTATTTGTATTGATTAGCTTTATTTTGGTTTCATCGAGTTCATTTTTTGTTAGCAATAACTCATCTCTAGATCTTGAATAACATCTTTCATGGTAAAATTTTCCCTCTTTAACTTCTCATTTTGTTTACATGTCTTCACCCATTTGGCATACATTAGTTTATAGGCCTTACTAATATCTTTCTTATTAAATTCTGAGTCACTATCATCGCTGTCATTATCAAAATTGGAGATTGATATTGAAACGTTTGAATCTTCACCTTCAGTTTCTTCACTGGTTACTACTAAGCAATCAACTCGACTTTTTTTATATAAAGCAACGATCCCAACATGATAACTTACAATTTCTTCTTCACTGCCATACTCATTTTCAAATTTGTTTTCATTCTAAGTGCTAGTGCGAGACTTCCCTTTTCTACTTTTAAGAGTGTTAGCACATTCCACATGCATATGCTCGAAACCTTGATGCTTATAAACATTGTATCTTCTTTGTTTTCTTTTCATCTTTTTGAGTTTTTGCTTACTGTTTGAAGTTATAGTTGAATGAACTCCCACCATTTTTCCTGAACTCAGATTTATCTTTCTTGTGATTAACCTTTTGCCACTTTATCTTACCTATGAACCTAGCCCCATTACAACCCTGAATAAAGTTCTTATAATCTATTAACTCATCTGATTTGAATGAATGATAACTGGTGAAATTGCAAGCCTATGGTGGTGTAATATGTTAGAGTGAGATTTGAGAGAAACACTTTGCCCTCAAACACTTAAGTGTAAAAGTGAAATCCGTGAAAGGAATTCATTTTGATTTCATGTTTGCTTTTGAACAAAGATGTCTTATTTTGACTTCGTTTATTTGCATTGGTAAAAAGTGATCATGATATGTGTTGCACCTTAAGTCTTATTGGCCCAAGTTAATGGATTGTGTGCACTTGATCTTGTGAAGGATGAATTGACTAAGTGTAGTGGTTTGACATGTTTGCTCGAGGGCGAGCAAAGGTTTGGTGTGGAGGAATTTGTTAAGTCATCAATTTGTACTGATTTTATACTTAATTATCTTTAATGTGTTGAAATTATTATCCGAAATTAATGGAATTATTTTATAATTGTTTGCAGATGATTTTTAACACCTTAGAGACAAAATTGAATTAAAAAGATGCAAAAGAATGAAGAAAATTCAAAATTCCAAGTTTGACAGCAATTCAGTGACTAAGCTGAGCACGTCTAAGGATGGAATAAATCTGCAAAACAATTTTCAAGATTCAAATTCAAGAATTTCACAATTTTTAAAGATTATATTGCCTTCTTTTAAGGGGATCGACCACCTAAAATTATGAGATACATTATCTGATGATAATCAAGGAAAGATAGGAGGGAAATCGAAAAAACAAGCATAAAAGGATGGAGAATTACCATTCACGCAAACTAGGTTTTAGATAGATTTTCGTTTTATGCAGTTTTCTTTTCCAATCTTTTACGTTTTCTGCATTTCTTCCTTTAGTATTTTCGTATTTTTCAGTAAAGGACCAGGGATGGAAACTTTATGCTTTGTTATTTCTTTTGTTTACGATTATATTATGAGTAGCTAAACTTATTTTCTTGGTTAAGGGGATCTGTGTTATCCGCTATTATATGTGAGATGTTTTGAATAAAGTTTATGTTGTTGATGAACATTAAATATCTTCCGATTTATTTTTTCTAATTGATTGATTGATTTCTAAGTGTGCAATTAGGGATTGATTTGTTCAATAGCTATATTAATGAAATATGACGTTTAGTTTTGTTAATCTCAAGTAGCAATTAGGATTACCTTCTTCACGTTAAAGTTGAAAATTCTAAGAAGATATTCATCTTGATTAATTGCATATCGTACATGTATTATCTTATTCATTAGTTTGTTGGTTCTTAAAGCTATTATTCAATTGAATCTATGATCGTATATAGGTTGTTGTTTAATAAGAATGCTAGGACATATGTTTCTAGTCATTTACATTTAAAATAAAATACTCCCTAATGAATGTTTATTAATGATTGAAATTCTATATCGAGGATCCATTTTAATGTGATAAAATTAGTGACCCGAAACTAAGGTTTGTCTTTTAAATTTTCAGATTCAATTATTTTTGTCAATTTTTTATTTTTGTTATGTCTAATTTATTAAATTAAGTTTACCAATCCCCCCTTTTGTTACTTTGTTTTAGTTTTAAACTCGCTAATCTTTACCGTTAAAAATTCCTCGTGAGAACGATATCCACTTACTACTATTACATTAAATTGTATTAACGGAAGTTATTTCTTTTGAATTTGGTTGTAGGCGATAGTAGTACCACTGATATCATACTGAAACATCCTTCATCTATAGCACTAAAAATTGCATAAATTACTTGAGAGTTAACAAGCGCCCCCTCTTTTTTAGCCTTTGTCTATTCAAATGGATCTTTAGGTACCACTTCATTTTTTTCATCAGTTTTCATAGGATGAGTCAAGTCATTCAACACTGAAGTCCATTCTTTAGTCCCTTATGTTTGAATAAACATTTTCATTCTCAATTCTAAGTAGGATAGGTAGAATCATCTAGCAGTGGTGGTCTTGTAATTGATGCTCCTTCTTTAGTATCCATAAGTGCGAAACATTAATCCACACCAACTTGGCACACCGAGTTTTGATTAGGTGAACCAAGCTTTGATATCAATTGATATACCCAAGGTTTAAGTTCTGCAAGATTTATGTTCTACTGCAATTGCTTCAAGCTGAAACAGATGGTTGTTTAATAGAAAGTAATTGGATTAGCAATTGGAAAATTTCCATAATTTAATCATAAGCAGAAATAATTAATGTGTAGTAAACAAATTAACACACAAATTAACGCATTTCGGCGGCCTATGTCTGTAGGCTGTTACTCAGATTAATCAATTTTCACCGAAGTACAATAGTCTTACATAAGATTGTTATGTAGTTGATACCACTCACTCCCTGACGTTGTCTGCTCGTACTTACATCCTTGAAAGTTATCTCAAAACCAATAACATGATTACCTTATGCTAACTTCTATAGGGGATTTTAAAATAACGAATGAAGATAAAGATAAAAATAAATCTTAAGTGATTAAATCAATAATAACATAAACAAAAGAACACTTGAGTCAAGAACACTCCCTATATGTGCAACTGCATTAGACCATAAACTTAGGAAGTTATCTAACGAAAATCTGTTGTAAACTTTATAGGTTAATCACCAGAGAAGCTCACGGACAGTAGCCACACAAATCCTCAATGGAACATGTAATTGATGATAGAAGTACATAAAACGCAGCTACAATTATAGATGGATGGACTGTATATTTTTAACTTGATAGAATCCTTATACAAACAAAAGTCTGCTGCCAAACTTATATGTTATTTCTGCAAAACCTTCTAAAATGCATCAACACAAATCAATAGATAGAATATATAATTTTCATTACAGTGTCTAAAAACGCACCTACAAAAATTAATAGATAGATCGTGCAATTGTTTACGAAGCACAAATAAATGCAATTGCAAAAACTGATAAATAGGTTGCTTATTTTTCCACACAAATATACAAAAACGTAGCTGCCAAAAATCAATAAATCCCTGATAAATCTTCTACATGTTTATATGTTTATCTCCAATAAAACATGTTTATCGCCAATAAATCTTATCTTCTTTAGGATTCTGTTTCATGTAGGATTCATTCCTTCCACACTATCTTAACTTCAAAAAATACTACATAATTCAAGATAGTGGAATTTTATACCAAGTCAACTTCCTTATCACAAAAGATATACATAATGCAAATAACTTACTTATCATAAGAGATATACTAAATATATCAAAATATAAATAATGCCAAAGATAAAATACTTTTCTCATTGTACCAAGCTAGAGATAATAGGTTTTTCATTCAATAAGCTTGTTGGAAAAATCCTTGAAGGCATTGGTTCTCCTGCGGAGCAAAAGTATGCGGGCATTTCTTGAAACAACTTAACAAGAAAGTTAACATCTTCACTTGGCAACCTCACATTGCTTGGAGAAAGCAATTTAGAAGGGAATATTCCAGTTGAATTGGCAAATTATCAAGCTTAACAGTGCTCAAGATTTTAGTCAATAGTATTCCTATTACAATTCCTTATACCCTTTTTAATATTGCATCTCTTATTTGTTGAAAGCTTTGATGGGCTCCAAGTAAAAGAACTTTCACAAAAATAGGTGTTTGTATTGATAACAAAATTTATGAGTACAAAGAACACTCACAAGATACAAAAAATTTCTCTCTAAGTGCTACAACACTTTTCTCCCAATCTTTCTTTTCTCACAAAGAGCTACGGCTCTCAAAACACCTCTCTTCTCAAACACTCTCTATTTTTTTTCTCTCATATATATATCTAAATGGTTACAAGGTCACACATATATATAGACATACTAAAGGACTTCAAATCCAATTTGGATTCTTCTTACATTAATTAACTTCTTCTTATCTTCAAGACTTCAAATACAATTTGACTTCTTCCTTAACTCATCCTTTTCCATAAGACTTCAAATTCAATTTGACTACTTCTTTGACTCATCCTTATCTTCAAGACTTCAAATTCAATTTGGCCACTTCTTTGACTCATCCTTATCTTCAAGATTTCAAATTCAATTTGGCCACTTCTTTATCCATAAGATTCTTCCATAAGCTTCTAAATTCATCCATAAGCTTCTACATCATCACTAGATATTTTTCTTCATCCAAACCTTATCTTTTGTCATAACTCATAACTATCCATAATGAAGGAGGGTTTGTATTTTCTAACACCATGTTAAAAAAAGAGAAGAAAGAAAACTAATATATAAATGTGAAATTTGCAATAGACTTACGGGCCGACACGAGAAGAAAAATTAGACTACATATAAGCCCAATAGAGGTTCCATTTGAAAACTAATTGGCAATGGGTGGAGTATCCCACTATGCTTATATGTTAATCTTATTTCTCCTTTTTTTTTTAATATAGGGCACTCACATACGGATATTCTCAACACTCCCCCTTAAGTGTAACTGAAACTGAACATCCAGTTGTCACTTGAAATAAACACAGTAGTAACCGAACCGGCCGTCGGGACTAGACATCTAGATGAACAACCAAGAAATTAATAATCTGAGTCAAACTTGTTATGATATCATGTGAAATTTGCAATGGACCTAGGGCCCACACGAGAAGGAAAGTTTGACCACATACAAGCTTAAGTGAGATTTTATTCTAAAACTAATTGTGTGAAATTTGCAATGGGCGTACAAATCCACATGAGAAGGAAAGTTAGATCACACACAAACCCAAGTAAGGATTTATTCTAAAACCAATTAACAATAGGTAGAATAGCTCACTAGACTTATATGTTAGTCTTTTTTCTTTTCTTTTTTCAATACGGGACACTCATATGTAAGTATTATCAACAATAAAAGAAAATTTTTATAATATTAAAATATTATTTTATAATAAAATAATCACTATTAAATATTAAAAATTATTTGTAGAACTTTGTCATCGGAGTAATATTTGTCTATATCTTTAATTACTCTCATGTTTAGTAACTATTAAAGCATTATGATAATAAAGTATCATAACTAAATTAAGAAGAATTCACATTTGTATTTAAACTAAGTAATTAAGTCCAAAATTAAGGGAGTTGATTTAATTTTGATGTGACTTGAATTGATTTAAATTTTATAATTAATTAAACTTAATTTTTTAAAAAATTGAACGAGTGCAATTTGAGTATTTAAATTTAAATTTAAATTTAATTAACCTAAATCTAGTCCTTTAATTTCATATTAAATATGAGTAGGGTGAATTGGATGATATTATTTATATAATTTGTCCCAATTACTTTTCTACGATTACTAAATTAAAACGCGATTGTTTTTAGAATCTGAAAGTCAGAACTTCCGACTTCGGCTCTGATATGTAAGTAAAGAGGTTTGGAACATAGTTTCATAGTTTGTAGATCGAGTTACATGATTACTATGGTTCTGTTTTACCTCAGGTGTGGGGTTTAGACAATCCCAATACCAGAATGATGGAATTCGGCTGGAGTCGTGGACTCCGGCAACTTCAAAAGCCGATTTCATTGTGGCACAGGACGGTTCTGGTACTCAAAGAACAATCAAAGATGCGGTGGCTGAACTTGGCCGGAGGGGCAAAAGGGCATTGACATCTGGAAGAATCATAATCCACGTGAAAGCTGGAGTCTATAATGAGCAAGTTGAAATTGAAGAGCACCTGAGAAATGTCATGTTAGTTGGAGATGGCATGGACAAAACCATCGTCACAGGAAGCAAAAACTACGTAGATGGTTATCCTACGCTCAACACAGCAACATTCGGTGAGAACTGAACGGAGTCTTTGTTTTAACGTTATATAAAACCAATAAGTTAGCTTCACACAAGAGCTTGAAGTTATTATGATAAAACGGTCACTTAATATAATATTAGAATCTTTGTGATTAAGTGGTTGTAAGTTTAAATCTTACCACTCACTTATTATTCAGCATAAAATAAAGTAAATTTGTGCAAGCTTCAAGCTCAAAAGGTTTTCACTTGAAGGGTATGTTGTGAATATATAAAATTAATCAAGTTGACCTTGTATAATAGCTTAAGCTATTATGATGAGCCAGTCACTTAACAATAACATTATAATCAATATAAATATATGTAATCATTAATTAATTTTTGTCTAAATAAATAAATTTTTTGTTTAAATTTAAACTCGTCTTTAATTAGGGTTTCTTTATTTTTTTTTCTCAAATTAACCTAATAATTGTGTATAAATACGAGCATGCGTTTTTTTCACATTGATGCGTGCAGGAGTGTCAGGTGATGGGTTTTGGGCTAGAGATGTCACATTCGAGAACACAGCAGGACCCCAGAAGCATCAAGCAGTGGCACTAAAAGTGAGCTCAGACCTCTCTGTTTTTTACAGGTGTGGTTTCAGAGGCTACCAAGACACTCTCTATGTCCATTCCCTTAGACAATTTTATCGTGATTGTCACATATACGGCACTATCGACTTCATATTTGGTGATGCTTCTGCAGTCTTCCAAAACTGTGACATCTTTGTAAGAAAACCAATGAGCTCTCAATCTAACATGATAACTGCACAAGGAAGAGATAACCCTAATGAAAACACAGGGATTTCAATACAAGGTTCGCGTATCAGGGCAGCACCGGATTTTTTTGCAGTGAAAACCTCGTATAGGAGTTACCTAGGACGGCCATGGAAGAAATATTCGAGGACGGTGGTTATGGAGACAGACCTAGATGGTTTGATCAGTCCAAAGGGTTGGACTGAATGGAGAGGCAGTTATGCTCTTTCAACTCTATTCTACGCAGAGTATATGAATACTGGTTTTGGTGCTTCTATTGATAGCAGAGTGAACTGGCCTGGTTTTCATGTGATAAACTCTCCTGAGCAAGCCAGCCCTTTCACAGCAGGTAGATTCATACAAGGAGATTCATGGATTCCAGCGACTGGGGTGCCATTTAAGCTAGGAGTTTAACTATGCACAACTAAGTATATGATCCTACATTGCCATATTGTCTGTCTCACCTGTGTAGCCTCTGTATCTCGGGTTTTACAATGCTAGAGTTAGGTAAAGTAGACTTTTGTTAAGAACTTTACTACGAAATTGTATATGTATTCATGGTTTCAACTACATGTTCTCGTCAATTCTTGACTCCTGACCAGAGGATTCGAAAATAAGAACACCCGCAAGATTCAGAATACAAGTTTTGACGTAAAAATTTAATTTTTACTACTTATAGTGTTGAGAATTATGGATAAATGTCAAAAGTTGATATGACAACACATTGCAATATAATCATGTTGTTGTAGCTTACAATCATATTTCATATAATTATAAAGTCTAAATAAATTCATTAAAACTTTAGTCGATATAAAAATTTAAGTTGTTTTAATTATTAATTAGAATTTCGAAATTTTAAAAACTTAATTGTTGCTGGGCATTTGAAATTAATAAATATCATAGGACTAAATATACATTTTTTGTATATATTAGTCTATATCTAATGTTCGTATTACGTGCATTTGGTGTTATTTTTAACTGCTGTTATTTGTAGTTGTAATTTAAGAGAAGGGTTGTTTCTGAAAAACTGAAAATTATTAGTAATTTTAAAGAATTTTAAAGATCAAAAGTTTGTCTAAAATTTATTAAATCAAGGGAATATGTGTAGTGTAATATAAAGATATTAATTATAATTTAATTAAGTAAGTTTCTTTATAAAAGTAATAAGAAATTCAATATAATAAATTAACATATTACTATAACTTGATTAAACAATAATAAGTTGATTATTCTATTTTTTTAACATATCAGTAGTTAATCCCTTTTTTTTTACCCTCTCCATTTAGCCTAAGGCTATATTTCTAATTTCTAATTTAAAATGTAAATATAATATTTTTTATTTAAAATAATATCGTTTTATTTATTGCGTGTACCTTGAAGTTTAATTTTTAAGCAATTAATTGAAAAGTTATTGACCGTAACTCAGAAACTGTAAAATTACAGCATCAATAAAAGGCGCGCCAGATGTTAAAATTTTCAAACTTTAAAAATCACGAACTCAGCCTATATAAGCCACCGGGCACTTGAATGCTTCCAGTCCAATCTAGAATCATCACGATCCTCTCCTCTCACACGTTCTCTCTTCCGAGATCTACATCTTCTCTCTCGGTCGTCTAGTCTCCGACTCTCTATTACTGGCGATCTCCGATGAGGTTCGTTCCGTTATATTGTTTTCAGTGTAAGATTGAAGTTACAAACAAACTCTTTTCTTTGTTTGATTAACAATCATTATAACTTATCTTAAAACTTATACATTCTGTTGTGTGAAATATACCTAGCAATAGTCGGTGACATCTTTGATTTTAGATATGCACTAAAAATTATGGATCAAGGTTAAACAGCAAAGCTCGTATTCTGGAGTTGAAATGATTTTGTTTCTTGTTATTCTTTTAGGGTGAGTTTTCTTCGTTTTTGAATTAATTTTAGTTCTGGTTTGCATTGTTATTCAGATCTCATAAATTTATTGATCAAGAGCATATTTGATTTGAATTGTCGTGGTTTTAAAGTCTGTTTTGATTGTTTGTTTGAACTATTCTTAGTGTGATTGTTTGTTTTGCAGGTTTTCAAACTTCAAAAGTGCATAGACCAAAGCTTCCTACCGAAGGTGCATTCTTCTGGAGCACACTCTTAAGTTGTTTGCTGTTTTGAAATCGTTTAGGTATACTGGAATTCTTTTACGCTTTATCATGATTTAGGGAGAATTCAAACATAAGGATGCAGGTCTTAAAAATGTAAAATAAAATTTGTGGAAGTGTTTTTAAGTCTGAAAGTGGAATTTCTTATTGGCATAATTGGAAACTGAATGAATTGAATACAGTATTGAACCTTTATTTTCGTTTAATCGATTTATTAGGTCATATAATCCAAATTCGGTTTCTATCTTTTGAGTAAAGTCATACGATGTTCTCTATCTTAATACTACAAAGGATTGGTCCAAGGCACTATGGATCTCTCATAAGTCGGTTCATTTGAAGGGAAAATTGTCCAACTTTGAGGTCCGTACTCGACGTGAACTAAATACAGACTTAGTTAACGAAGATTGGCTTTATTGCTTTAGGAAAGGGCAAGCTCGAACTCCAAACCGTCCTCACTTAGTCCTGAGTTCCCATTTCAAATCAGAAGAACGCGAGAAGTTTGTCGGGTAAGATGTCTTCTCTCGTACATCCAACTTTTAACCGTATTCACTGATTTGACAGTTTGGCAGCATGCGTCATTGTCTGGCTTATCATTGGTTATTAACTGTACCGAAATGGGGATGATAATTTGATTCCGTTTGTTTAAAGTCATTAAATTAAACTAGAATTGGTTAAATTTTAGATTAAATTTAACTTTAAAAGTATAGATTTAAATAAAATAATATTATTTTATTTAAAATTTGATAAAATAGTATTTTAATTTGATCAAATTTGAATTGTTTAATTCTAAAGAAAATTGAAACAAATTTGGTCAACTAATTGACACCCCTAATCAAAAATTATATTGGGATAGTTTGTTATACTGTTGGATGAATTTTCGTGATCGCATTGCTTCATAGCCTCTGATTGATATTTTAATGGTTTGTGTGTGGCATCTTTTCATGTTATATTGATGTGTCATCACACAGGCAACAGAAACTGGAGTGAAGTTCCTTATTGTATGATCTGAATGCATTATTTGGCCATTAACTCAGGTACAGGTACATGTACATTCCATTGAATAACAAGGGAGCACGTGCTCTTAGGCTTTGATGCATAAAATTGTAGTAAGAAATGGAAAAATATACCGATATTTGGGTTAAACTTGGAAACTTATTAACTTTCAGCTGATATTGAAGTCTTCTGTTGAGTTAATTTTGGCTGCTGCTTTTTCGTTATATAGGAAAATAAAATTTTCAAACAAAAGCTTTTTAATTTAATAATATATTCACGTACACTTGTTTCATAATGAATGAACATCTTCGTAGAAAATTTAAGTGTAATTATTATCTTTATTTTCAACAATTTGAAAAACATCAAATCATCAAATGACTATTAATCTAGTTCATTATTAGAAATGTCTTGCTTTTTGATAATATGTTTTGGAGTTTTGTCTTAATTAAAGGGATATGATAATATTATGTATTTTTAATAATGAAAATTTGTTTTTATCGAAATAGTGAGTTTAATTCAAGTTTTTGCTTCGCTTCTAAGTCCAGTTAATATTGGATTGACCATTGGACTGGATAATTTCTATTTTGAATAACTTTGTTAATGTTTACACTGATCCATTAAAATTTTGTAGTTGTAACGTGGTGGCCTTAATATGGATACA
>JANTPM010000009.1:30609833-30629737 GCA_025434745.1 Erythroxylum divaricatum | reverse complement strand
TTAAATTTTAGATTAAATTTAAATTTAAAAGTATTGATTTAAATAAAATAATATTATTTTATTTAAAATTTGATAAAATAGTATTTTAATTTGATCAAATTTGAGTTGTTTAATTCTAAAGAAAATTGAAACAAATTTGGTCAGCTAATTGATATCCCTAATCAAAAATTATATTGGGATAGTTGGTTATACTGTTGGATGAATGTTCGTGATCGCATTGATTCATAGTCTCTGATTGATATTTAATTGTTAGTTCTTGTTTGTGTGTGGCGTCTCTTCATGTTAGAAACTGGAGTGAAGTTCCTTATAGCATGAGCTGAATGCATTATTTGGCCATTAACTCAGGTACAGGTACATTCCATTGAATAAAAAGGGAACACGTGCTCTTAGGCTTTGATGCATAAAATTGTAGTTAAGAAATGGAAAAATATACCGATATTTGGGTTAAACTTGGAAACTTATTAACTGTCAGCTGATATTGAAGTCTTCTGTTGAGCTAATTATGGCTGTTGCTTTTTCGTAATATAGGAAAATAAAATTTTCAAACAAAAACTTTTTAATTTAATAATATATTCACGTACATTTGTTTCATAATGAATGAACATCTTAGTAGAAAATTTAAGTGTAATTATTATCTGTATTTTCAACAATTTGAAAAATATTAAATCATCAAATGACTATTCTAGTTCATTACTAGAAATGTCTTGCTTTTTGATAATATGTTTTGGAGTTTTGCCTTAATTAAAGGGATATGATAATATTATGTGTTTTTAATAATTTTATCGAAATAGTGAGTTTAATTCAAATTTTTGCTTTGCTTCTAAGTCCAGTTAATATTGGATTGAGCATTGGACTGGATAATTTCGATTTTGAGTAAATTTGTTGATGCTTACACTGATCCATTAAAATTTTGTTTCAATTGAGCTGTAACATCGTGGCCTTAATATGGATACAAAATTTTGGTGATGGGTCTCTAGGTCATATTTTAAGAACGACAGTAGACGGTTAGGACGTGTTAATAGTAAACTTATAGATCAAAATTTGTAGTAACTTTGAAATGTGATCCATCAATGCATAACTTTTGGATATGGCTATAAGTTTGCAATTTTATATTATATGCGAAATGAAACATTCTTTCTTAATATTACTCTCATTTTAGATTGTTTTAAGAGTTCTCATTTTATTTGATTAGAAGCGATATACTCAAATTAGATATAATAAAGTATTTTTAAGAATTATGATAAATGCACACTATTTTTACCAAATGCGAAATGTTTTATGATTTATAAATAGGAGTACCTCGTTAACAATGAACATGAAGAAAACCTTAATATATTTAAGAAATTTGAGTTTTATTATTATAATCTCTCATGTAATACTAATGTTTTAAAAATTGGATTCAATATTGAATTACTAAAAAAAAAGTTTAAAGTTTAAAGGTTCAATCAATATTAAATTGTTATAAAACTAGTATATATAAAAAGTAAAAATTATAAAAATAAGTATAAATATAGTATAAAAGAAAATATTTTATTAAAATAAAATGCTTTAATAATGTCAATTAATATATAATACGCTAATAATAAATTTAACAATTGACTTTAAAAGTTGAAAAATGTTTAAAGAAAATTAATAAAGAGGACTTTAACTTTATTCGAACTTTTTTTTAAATATCTTCTAAAATTATTTTTTATAGTTAAATGTTATTTTTTAATTCATTCTTAAATATCTTAAGTAAAATTATTTATATACTAATTAATAATTCAATTTATTAAACCAATTCATGATAAAATTATAATTAATTTTTAATGATAATAATTTAAAATTTTCAATAAAATATAAGAAGATAAATAAAGAACTTAAAATTTGACAAACAAAATTTATTAGTGAGATTAAACAAATTTAGTATTTTCAAGGATAAAAATAGTAATTCATTTTTAACAATAAAAATTTTAAACAAAAATTTTAAGTAAAATATAAAGAGATTAAGAAAAAATATCAGTTTTGAAAAAATAATTTATTAGTTAGATTGTGTTAGAGACTTGAAAAGAAAAAAATCATTAAAAATTCAAAATATTTATGAATTTTTAATAATTCATAAATATTTTTGAATAAAAATATAAATAGAAATAAAGAATATAAATTTTAAACAATATAATTTATTAGTTACATTGTATTTTTATTAAAAAATTGTTTTAAATTATTATTGTTAAGAAGGAAATAGTAGTTTTAACCTTAAAAAATACTAAATTTATTTAATCTCATTATTAAGTTATATTTGTCAATATTTAGGCTATTTATTTATGTCCTTATATTTTAATTGAAAATTTTAAATTATTATTGTTAAAAATGTAGTTGATATTATTGTCATGAATTGCCTAATAAATTGAATAATTAATTAGTATATACAAGTAATGTTGTTTAAGATAATTTATGTTAAAAAATTAAATTTAAATTATAAAGAAGTATTTTTAAAGAACATTAAAAAAGGATTTAAAATAAAGTTAAGAATCGTTTTTATCATTTTTCTTTAAACACACTTTAACTTTTATGGTTTTTTTAACTAAATAATAATAAAAAAATATACTTTTTAATTTTACTATTATTTCAAAATTTATATCAGATTTAAATTTAATTTATTATATATTAATAAAATTATTAATATATTTTATTTTATAATAAGTTTTATTTCTTATTTATTTTATAATAATTTTAGGATAATTTAATATTAATTGAATCTTTAAATTTTAAAATTTTTCTTTGTTCGATTTAATGTTGGATTCGGTTTTAGGCTTTTCACCATATGTACAAATTTTTTATTATGATCCTAAAATTACTTACATCAAATATAAATTTTTCTTATACAACGAAAAATGTTGTAATACAATAAAGCCCTACGTTAATTATAACTTTTTATTAATACAACTTTGTAAATGTAATTTCATTTGATGAGTGACAAATTATTTCAAGAATATTATAAAAATTTCATTCGGTGTTAATGTAATTTCATTTGATGAGTACTAACTTATTTCAAGAATATTATAAAAATTTCATTCGGCTTATTAACTTCTAAACTTATTTCATAGCAATTTTATGTAAACTGCTTTTAACTTAAAGCTCATATAAAGTCCAGTTATTTTATTTCCTATAGTTACAGAATTAAGACTACAAAAATTTGAAATGAATCCACATTTAACTTTATTGGTTAAAACTTAATCCTGCTTCAGTATAATTTTATAAATGTTATTGTAAAGTTTTATTAACTTAATTTCGATAAACCAAATTTAGTTTTCATTTGTTGGACCTTGACTGTCATAAATGTTATATGTTTCTATTTAATTTAATGTATTCATTTTTAATGAAAATGCAGTTGAAATATTTAAATCTGATCTAACTGATTTAATTATTTTTGTTTAATACTAACATGATCATTAAATATTTATCTGATTTTTACATAATTATGAAATTTTAAAGTCTTGCAAATGAAGCTTTAATCTAATTTCTTTATAATGAATCCGGTTTAATTTTAACCATTCGGTCTAGTTAAATTTTTAATATTCAACTATGTACGATTCTTACTTTTTATAAAATTGAAAAACAACTTTAATCAGATCCGGGCTAATTTAAACCATGCAAGATAGAAGCATATTATAAGCGAAACGTTAGTAGTTTCTTGAGCAAATCCAGGCGTAAAAACCTAAACGTTCATGGATCAACAAGTTAAACGGATATGCTTAATCATTAATAGCAATACTTGTAAAAAACAAGAAAATAATTGTTCTCAAAAAGATTATTTGATGTCACTCGAGTCATGAATATTTTTCAAGTATCATGAAAATTGCATTTTAATAGGAAAAATTTTGATGGCTACCACTTTATAATTAGCAGTGACTATTATTATTATTAAAAAAGATTTATAAACTAAAAATTTTGTTAGTAAAAATAATCAATAATAATCTATAATTCATGAATAAATGAAGACACTAATTAATTACCTGATTTCCGTAATTAAAAGGTTTTTCGCTTTATACGATGGGCTTCCGATAAAGTCCCCCTCGTGCTATGCACAGCCGATTCAACTAGTTTCAAATAAGACGATACGGACCTAGTTGTACGTGCTTGAACATTTTATCCTTTTCTGCGTGTTGAGAACCTCGTATAAAACAAAGAGGTGCGAGAGAAGAGGTTGTGTGTTTTCCGATATCCTAAAAGAACAAAAGATTACCGTTTTGAAGCACGACAGAATAGCGGGGAGATGACGGCTTAAAACCCAGTTGATTCAACAAGTGAGGAGTATGAAGCGTTTTCGTCGTTAGCATTTGACCTCGCTCTGTTACCTTTGTTAGTTACCTTTTCAGGCATTGGTGTCTGTTCTAGAGCAGCAATCTCATATAACTCTAACCTCTGGTGTTTAGTACCTTCCAAATCAGCGTCCCAGCAAGTGTCTGAAATCAATTCCAAGGCCTTCTCTATCTTGGCTTCTGGGACCAGATGTCCGTTTTGCAACAGAACAAGATAAACTTGTTCGGCAGCAGCTTTCCTAATCTGCGATTAATAAAGAGAAAACGGAGCAAGTCATTCACTTGAGCTGTCCCTTAAATTCACAGACGTTGTTCGTGAACACAAACCTTGGGATATCGATGGCTCAGGAGAGTCAAAAGATGTGCAAAGGCCCTAGCATTTATGCGTTCCGAGATCAAAGCAATATATCCAAGTATGGCGATGCCACCGTACAGCTTTGAGAAGTCCTTCGAACCCTTTAATTCAACACCCAGAGAATCCAAAACACCAACACAAAAAACCGATGTCTGCTCCTGGAACATAAAAGTAATGAGCTACGAGAATTGATAAGAGTTTAGGTGAATCGACGAAAGTAAATGAAATGTAGATGGTCGACCAACCTCCATATTCAAGAATATCTTCTTGCTGAAGAGAATCTCTATGGTCTGAAATGCAGAAAAGTCTATCTCAAGAAATGAAACCTCAACGTAGATAAAATAAAGTCGCATCAAATTGATTGGAAAGTAATCCAGAACTAAGGATGAATGTTAAAGTAAGTACAAGTCTATTCCACGTCGGACTAGGTGGAATGAAAACGCTGCCCTTCATTTAACCTTTTCTGAGACCTTATACTAAAATGTTCCATATACATCACCGCCGGTACCATTTGGGAGAAAACAGTATTGAAATAGTGTTGTTTGTATGAAAACGGAATACTGAAAACTATTCAATCAAGACAATATATTAAAAAATAAAAGATTACAATTAAAAACTATATCTTTATATTTAAATATTTTTAAAATTATAAAATATTTCAATTAACAATTATTATATTTAAAATCTTAATTTTTATAAATTAAGTTACTCAATTTATAACTAAAATACTAAATTTAATTACTATAAAATTACGATATGATTATTATCTAAAATAATATTTAGAACTAACAGATGATATTAAATCGTACCAATAACTCAGTCCTAACAAAATGCAACTTACTTAGGCTTCCTAGCAACTCTCCTGCAAATTTACGATCAATTTCATCTAGACGTAAAAGCGAACGTCATTACCTTCAATGTGGGTATAATCACTCTGTCGCATCTCTTATAATCTTGTAGAATCCAAAGAATGTCAGTAGATAGCACGTGTTCTCGTGACCTTCTCTCGTTGGGATCCGATGTTTCACTTGCTTGAAGATAATCCAACAACGCTGTGACTGATGCCCTCCTCAAAGAATCTTGTAAGCCACCGATTGAAATAACTAGTCCAGACACCACCATTTTGCTATAACAACTAAATTGGAGCAGTTGTACAAAACGAGGATACGTAATTGTAGGCACCTGCAAGCAAACCAGAACAGCATCTTCACCAAACAAGTCAAAAGTTGCAACCAAAAACTGAAGAAGAGATCAACTCATGCATATACTCACACCCCAGTTGATATTTGGATCGTTAGGAATAATGTCTTCTAACTTTTCTCTGAAAGGTATGTATAGGACAGATGCTTTCTTGTTGTACAAAATCCTCTGAAGAATTTTAGCTGCAGTTTCTCTTAACTTGTCCATTTTCTCTACGGCTTGCTTAATAATTCCCCCAATCACTCTAGTTGCCAGATTTGCGTCAAAAAGATGGTCCATCTCATTGTTCTCAACCACATCAACGTGAACTCCATCTAATTTTCTAGTTGAATCCATGACACAAAGCATGTATGAACATTTCTCAAGGCCTTCCATAGCAGCCTCTCGAACCCAAGAACCCACATCACCTCTATTATCAACTGAATAATCGTCAAGAGCTTTAATTAAACTTGTCATCACTTCACTCTTGATGTGAAAATAAAGGGCCATGTGATCCTCTCCGAAGTTCCCATCTTTTTTTGCTGATGTTAACGTCTCACAAACTGAAATGAGTCCTTTGACAGCATTTGTTCGTGCTTCTGCATCTCTGTCATCAGGACTATCCTGTGAATTATTGAGATCCCAGTCTTTTTTCAGTTACATTTTTTAAGACTCAAAATTATTTATAACAACTAACAGCTTCAAGCAACGTTACCTCAATTGCGCAAGAGCTACAAAGCTTCAAAAGCACATCTTTCCACCTGTCAGCCAAAAATTCATATGGCAAGACACCTATTGCTAATGCTGATCCTCTTCTCACAGCAACATTTTTATCATTCAGCTGGTCCAGGTACTTAGACATTATATTACCACTGCGTTCAGTTGCGACAAGATATGTTGGAACGAAGTGCTTTAGTGCTTTGACAGCCGCATTCTGCATAAATTGCATTCATAATTAACCCAAGATATAAAAATTCTCCGTAGAATTTTTGACAGACCCTTCTTTGACCCTTTTTTATATATTTTTTAATTTCAATTCTCATAGCTTAAAATACTACTCATCTTTTAAATATTGTTTAACCATCAAAATAATTTTTTCGTTGTATTTAATTTTCTATTCATTCATAACTTAAAACGAAGCCGTATTACAAAATTAAGAATCTTATATATTATGAATAATAAATAAATAAACAATAAACAAATAAAACTGAAAAAATTGTGTGATAACTATAGCTAAATAAAATTATATCTTATAAGTTATAATTCTTAAATATAAAATTTGAAATGACAAAAAGCTAAATTATCCCAATATTAAAAATTAAAAAAATTAATGAATGAAGCAAGTACCTGTATTTGAGAATTAGGGTGCCTTAAGTTTTCATTAAGCGTATCAAGCAAGCTCCTTTTTGTCTTTTCTGGCAATGTCAATTTAGATAATGAGACGCATTCCAAGAATCTAGAAACAGCAGAACGCATTATCTCTCCACCCTTCCCACGATAAAGACGTGCTTTCTCAATGGCAGGAACTACACCAGCAACATGTTTTTGTGCATCTGCAAGCACAAGAGAAATAAGATTGTAACATCTTTCCTACAACCTTCAACCAGAACCAGGGATGAGATTATGCCTTTACTTGATAAATAAATTCAGTAGAAGTATTGATTTCCACATTTTTGTTTCGGATGGTAAGTATAAGAATCTATTTACAATTGTCAAACAAGACCGTTTCCAAATTCATGAATGAGCATAAAAAACTAAAGTTCTAACGGCATTACCCTAAAACTGAAGCATAAACGGGAAATGAGGGTACCAACCATTGTCGAGACTGTGATCACATTGATGTAGCGCCAAAACAACTTCACCTACTGCCAAGGTTGCACCATGGCGTGTGCATAGATCAGGCGAAAGAGTCAATGGGATTAACTTATCGACAACATTAGTTGCAAAATATTTCGGATCATATGTAACAAGAGCAGAAAGTGCATCTGCAGAAAGTTCTCTCAAACCTTTATCCTGAATACATCAGCCACAACTTAGTAACCAGTCCGAGAACTTCATGCTAATTCCATTTAACCTAAAAAATTCTGCTATATGCTTACTAAAATAACAAGTCGAAACAATTAAATGAAACAGTACTTGCAGGACCAATAGCTAACTTCCCCCCATCCCCAATCCCTCGAAATGCACAAACTATTGCACAATTTTCATTATCCAACTTATCACAGAATGCAAATGTCACAGATGGGCTGTGATTCTACATACACATGAATATAGAAGCCATAAATTTTAACATAGTATAGCATACCCAGTGACAAATTTTATTATGCAGCAGTTCTTCTGTAAATGGATATATGTAGCCTTCATACTGAGCGATACAGACAGCAACGTGAAGATAAGAGTTTACTCGTGAAGAAAGTGAAAAATAATCGGCAGTATTCACAATGTCAATGCCATGTGGATAATTCCCTTGCCTTCCAACATTCTCCTGAAAAGCGGCAGCAGCTGCCCTTCTGCAGTTCACCTAAGCAACATATATGATGAGTTTGGAAATGTTTACAAGAACAACGAAAAAAAATCCAGAAAATAATTGAGAAGAAACAAACAGTCCTGAAAAGATGTATCACCACCTCACGGTCATAGCAAGCAACTGTCAATAGGTGTGGAGCAAGCTTTTCCAATATCTTTCTCATATCAGTATGATTATAAGCACGACCGAAAGCCCAGCAAACATATGCAGCAGCATCACGTACATGAGACCCAACACTATGCGGGCCTCTTTGAACATCATAATGCAGTGCCTATTAAGGCAAATTTACCCAGATGAGTACCAAAATTTCATCAAAGAAGGAACCAACAAAGCATCTAGCAGATATTTTCAAGCACAAAATCACCTGGCATGAAAAAATTTAAATTCATAGTCATTCTCACAACCTTTACAATATAAGGTACAACTTTTGGAAGACTGGTAGGCAACAGCAACCCTCTACGTGCTAGTTCTGCCAATGCTAAGCAACCTCCATGCCATGAGCCATCACCCTAGCAAATTATGGCATTTCAATATGGCTCTTCTAGACCCAAAATTCAGTGGAAAAAGACAAAAAATTGAGAACTTAAAGAGAGCAACAACAAAGCTTACTTCCCCAGGTGAAAACAACTCCAAAATAGATGACAAAACCTCTTCCGACAGAGCAGAGGTTAAACATGAAGTTATGCGGCCTATGCCTTTAGCAGCAGACCAACGCACAACAGTATCCTGCATTCCAATGAGATCAAATTTAGAACAGCCATAAAAGTTCAATCCAAGTATAAATAAGCTAATATATACGAGAAATTTCCATCGTGGGAGGCCTGTTAGGCTTATCATAAGATGTGTATCAGTATGTAGATGAATATTCAGATAGTTTCAAGAACAAATCAGGGATCATTATGGAATACCCCAAACATGAAGACAAATGATAGAAGTTCCAATATAACAGGACTTTTAGACATACCGTATCTCTCAATCCAGAAAGCAAAATCTCAATAATTTCTTCTACATTTTCTGGAACATCCATATCTTCATCTTGAGGACAGGTTGCACTATCGTCTTGTTCCCTGGAATCAGTACTCACACTTTGATTGCCTGCGTAAGTCCTTTTAGATGTATCTGGGGGAACATTCTCTCCTAGTGAGCTCATTCTCCCCTATAGAAAAGGCAAGATAATACCATGAGATGGTGTTTAGTTTTACATGGCACAAAATGCACGTTAGAAATCCTTCCGTACTAACCACATAACGCTGAGTTGTTGAACGATGAGGAAGACAGGTAAGTCCTATTCGCTGAGTTAACTTCACTATATACTTACGCAGCAAAGGACTACGAGCTGCAGTGCCAGATTTCACCAATGATGACACATCTGTCCAAACAGTAGGAACCGCATCCACTAATGATTTTCGACTGCCAGTCTGTATGACAAATTGTATGTGAAAATTCTATCAGCTAAAGAAGGAAAGAGGAAACTATGGCAATGAAATTGTCAATGTAGTAAACAATTTTGAATATATAACCACAAATGGTAGCAAACCTTAAAAATAGCAGCAAGTGCTTCCACAGAACCTAATAAACGAAAGTAAGATACAGCATCATCTGTTCCACTAGATAATAATTCATGCGTCCACTCAACAAAGCTGTGAACAACACAACGTTAATAAAACTGAAGCAACAGAAAATTTGATAAAATAGTCAGCACAAGGTGACATTTCTGTAGAGAAAAAACAAGTACCAAAACAAATTTAACAAAGAAAAAGCACGGTGAAAAAGACCTGGCGAAAACCAATGGCATATCAGGACGTGTTAGGAGCCTCGATAGAAGTAATGCAGCTATAGTGCGCATAGGGCCGGCATTTGCAAGGTAGTCCTTGGAAAGCTTCAATATTCTCAAAACCAGGGGAGCTGGTTCAAGTCCTCCCAACGCATTTTCGTTTGCAATACTTGTATCAACAGATGAGATATCAAACGGGACTAAAACGAGAATAGAAAGCCACAGAAGAATAACACACTTCGCCTCCATCTCTCCCGTACTTTCCTGTCGCAATGACGTTGCCGAGACTGTGTCATGACATTTCTCCAAAAGAGAGACTGCTAGCTCTAGATCAGAAACTTGATGCGGAAAGAACTTGATAACCGCCTTGTATCCACAGACCGTGACCAGAGTATAAATGATAATGCATATAGGCTTGATCACTTTGAGAATTTCATCTGAATCCTCACCTAATGTGATTGTTTTACTGCGTACAATTGACATCAGAGGAGAGATTATGCTCTCCAAGTAAGGCTCCAGTAGTTCTCCTTGTTGTTGATATTTGTCCAGCTGCGAACAATATCATAACAAAAATTTAAATCTCAAAGTAGATCTGCGAAAACAGTAAACAAAAGAATGATCAACAAAAAAAATTGAGTGCATAGTTAGATAACAACATGAAGCGAGTCTTATTCAACATCATAATTGAAGCTAGAAAATCAAGTCGATCTGCTAAATTCTAACTCGCTATGTCATTTCAAAAGCCAACACTAAACTAGAACCGATATTTCAAATCAATGATCCAGTGTACTGAGTAAGGAAACGAAGTTCAGAGAGAAAGTACAATCGATCTGATCTTGTGAACTGAAGTAGAATCGGCGACGCCACCATTTGAAACGATGTCGTCAAGAAGTGACTTCACGAGCTTCCATTCTTGCAAGAAATAGCGCAGTAGAATCGCCTCCTTAGATTCGTGATCGTCGCCGTCGCCCATAACCGCTGCTTCCTCCTCTGTCATCAGCATTTCCGCTTCTGTTTGCGCCATTTCTATCTTTTATTCACTTCCTACTACAAAACTATGGGTACAGAGTAAAGAGAATTGCGGTTTTTGATTTCCCGCGCTGTTGTGACTTTTGATCTGATCCAGCAAATTCTTTCCTTCAAATTTCTTTAGGAAGGAAAGCGAATGTAAATATCCACACCAGAACACTCTACTAGTAATACCTTTAGGCTTTTACTACATGTTATAGCTAGTTAAATGAAAATTTGAAATATCTGAATAAAATATTTCTAGGGTTTCAAAAAAAAAAATATTAATGAACAGGTCGCAATATGAAATCAAAAATCGGTTTCCGTTGCCGGGACTTGAACCCGGGTCTTTCGGGTGAGAGCCGAATATCCTGACCAACTAGACTACAACGGAATGATGCTAAGCCGTCTCCTCCTCATTTAATTTAACTCATTGATTATACCATTAAATTATCGTAAAATTAGCTAAAAATTAAGTAATTTAAAATACAATCAATTTTTTCTTTTTTATCGAAGTATTTATAATTTAATTAAAAATAATTAATTTATTTTAGTTTGTAAGAACTTTTTAATTAGCAATAATGATCAACTAATTAATAAACTGATCAGTTTTTAACAACAATAGTTATTAAAATAAATAAAATCAAAAAATTAAATGGTTCAAGATTTTAATGATTGAATCAGTCGAATTGATTGAATTTTTTTAATCAATAATTTTAGATCGATTAAAAAATGCAAATATGTAAAATAAAAAAGGGTTTAAGACTAAATCAATTCAGGTGAACCTAAACCCAAAATCTTTTTTTAAACTCAAATTTAATCAAATAAATTCTACAATGTTAACTTCAAATCGGGCACTCTGAAAATAAATGCGTGATTAAAAGTGAGCAAACCTCATGTTTTGAGCAACTGAGATAGGTCAATTTGTTGCTTAGGGACTCGATCATTACTTTTGATGTTCAACATGTAGGTCTGCCTCACTCCCAGGCCCCGACCCTGGTTGCTTGGGTCTCCCGCCTGATAAGTAGTTGAAGCTCAACGTGGATGGAAGTGCCATTGGTAGTTCTAGAAAGGCGGCTATTGGTGGCTTGACTCGGGATAGCCACGATAACTGAGTAGCAGGTTTTTCCTCCTGTGTTAGGATTACCACCATAATGAGAGTGGAACTCATGGTTCTCCGCTTTGGTCTCGTCTTTATAAGGAACTTTCAGTGTGATGGGCTTGTGGTGGAGTCTGACTCCATGGAAGCACCATATTGCTTAGATTCTGCTCCGGATGTTTCAACCTTCCATCCTCTTGCCAATTTGATCTATGATATCCGCTCATACGTCAGCAAAGTTTAAAGATATAATATCGCTCATATTCTTCGAGCAGACAATCAACGCGATGATTTCTTAGGTAGTTTAAGGTTAATTACTATGCGTGAAAAGTACATGTGGCCCGATCCTCCTTCTGAAATACAGAATCTTTTACGCGCGGTTGCGCAAGAGATTGCTTTTAGTCATAATTAACTCTTGTTAACCGATTCTAATGTACCCAAAAAAAATAAACCTTCAAATCGGGTTAGACCAAGTCCCACTATTTTTGCCAAGTTCGATTTAGAGCGTAAGGCTTGTGTGATCGATGTCATTTAGTGGGTTCCTTGCCTAAAATGTATGTATAAGAATAACAAAATTTTATAGTGTTAAATTTTTCGGATATTTTTTTATTTTAATATTATATCTTCTATTTTTTTAATTAAATAATAGAGGGCTCAAGTCCATGCCACCGTTTAAGCCAAGTTACACACATGACCAACTGGTCTCTGCATTTCAACTATGTGATTGATCTTCTATCACGTTTAAAAATAACGATTTCATTCCACTACATCAAGAAGTTTACACTCTCAGAAGTTGTAAGGCTAGCTCCTTAGTCCTTAGGCTGTTGGTTGGAGACACTACTACATCGACAGCTCGAAGCTTATCGATGAAACAGGGCAAATGCTTTGCTAGTGTTCTGACTGCACGTTTCACTGATCTCCAAAACATAGACATCTACTTAAACGTGATACGAATACCCATTCGTATCCCATACTACCAGAAGTAACATCACAACATACTATAGGGAAAGGCAACTGTACTGAACACGTCTGATAAACAACAGAATAAAGATTGTGGAATCACTCAGCAACCTTAACCCCTGACAGGTAAACGCGGCTCTGAATTACCGTGCCGCCTATCCAAAAACCAGGCATTACCATTAGCCCAACCTTTGGTTTCTCATCACTTCCGTCCAAGATCAAGTTTTTTACAATACTTTCCATGTAAACCTCTGCGAATTCATTACCTCTCTTGACCTGAAAGATCTTGACATTGGGATCAAATGAATAAGCCAGCAAGTGCAGAAGCCAAATCGACTTTGCCAATTTTAAGAAAGCCTGGTAAAAAGGGGTCCTTGGGTGCCCGCCCCCGGTTATGTAGTTTCGCTGATCAAGATTCCCAAAGAAAGAGGCTTCCATCTTTGGGTGGACAACAACCAAGTACTTGCTGCCGCAAAATTTCCCGAAAGTGGAATCTGAGTTCTGACCTATCATATCCAGTGGATCCATCTCTCTTAGGACAAGAAATTGGTGGAAGAAACCCTCTCTGGATATGGTCGTATTGTCTGATTCAATACCAAAGCTATCTTGCTGAAACCCACTGAACATTCTTTGACATATATGAGACTCGAAAGCATACTTCTTGTGAGCTCTCTTTGTATATACAACATTGGGCTCAATTGAATCAGCAGCAGCATCAAGGTCCCATCCAGCTGCTTTCATCATATTGATCAATGGTTTAGAGAAATCATGAATGGCTTTGAAAGCAGCTTCTACTGCAGAGATGAATAACTCGGGGGTTAAATCTACAGGAATGAACCCATTCTCATCTCCAGAACCTTCCGAATCCTTGGTTGACAAGCCTCTAAGCTTAAGATTCTTCTCCAATTTGGTCCGCTTCTGGTTTGCATCCTCAATCTGTTGTTGCAACTGGAGAATTTCAGAATCTTTATTCTGAATTTCAGACTGAAATTTCTTAACCATCACCTCATAAGTTTTTAGCAAGCTCTGCTGCTCCTGGATCTCTGCAGCTAAACGAGAGTCCTGTGGAGACACACATGTAGGTTTGGGATAGTTTTCTCGGTAAAGGTGCTTGAGATCAGATAAGTTCTTCAACTCAGAAATCACTAGTCTGTCAGCAGCCTGGATTCTTTCAGGATCATAGGGATTGTGACCAGTTTGAAGCTGAATGTAAGCAGATTTCAAGGAAGATATATTAGTAAATATCTTGGCTATCAGGGCTTCCACAGCTTCCGGATTTTGATTCATCAAATCTTCCATTGGTTGAGGGTGGACCTTTTGGCTGTTGCTCCGTGAGAGTTGATTATCTTTGAGCCCAGTGGGTAGCATAGCTACTACCAGTGGCCGGGATAGGCAGCGAGAAAATCTTCAGCAGAAAAGCTTAATTGATACAATCTGCAAGCTCCCAAACAAACGTTAACTATCACATGGGGTACTAGCAAGATGATCATGCAAAACTCATGCAGTTTCCTGCAATGCATCAGGCATGCCAAATAGATAATAACATTCTATAATACATGATTACAGACTAGTAACCTAGCATCCCTAAGACTCCTACCTTATACAACTCACTTCCTCAACATTTCAGCAAAACACAATAACTTTGTTCCAAGTCAACCAATGTGCAAATCAATAATTTAGGTTGACAAAGATGAAAACCTTTTTCCAAGTCAAACAATGTGCAAATCAATAATTTAGGTTGACAAAGATGAAAACCTTTTTCCAAGTCAAGCAATGTGCAAATCAATAAATCTAGGTTGACCAAGTAGCTCAACGACTAAACACGCATGTCACAAACTCAAGATCAAACTAATCGTGTTAAAACAATGAGAAGAAAGCTTCAGCTCTGACTGCTTACCTGTGAAGATCACCAAACGCTCCCAGAAAATATCCAGCAAACATAATAATCCCTTCACCAGAAACAAGAAACACTACGAATCAGGGTTACACACGCTAACTTTCTATTCAAATCCACGTTGGTATAGTCTCTTAACTAACACAGACACAGCCAGTCAGTCACATTTCTCAAATATGACCTATGGAACTTCCCCCACACAGGACACAAACCCAGAAAGATTAGAATGCCAAACACTAAGTAACATGGCAAATAAATTCACATTCTAAAAGCTAGTGGGCAAATCAAACTAATGAAGAGAAAAAAAAGTTCTCATTTACGAAAAGCTCCAAGAAAAGGGTAAAATGAACAAAGCAGAGCCCACTTCAAACTGCATTGTTTCATCTTCCAGTTTTTGTGTGATGAGATCTAAGAAAGCAGAGTATTATAAAACGTCAAACCTCTGGATTACCATTTTCAGACGAATCAATAGATTAGTTCAGCTTAAAAATTCGGAAAAAATAGGGTGATTTAACATTAATTCAAAAAGACCTTACCAAGTCGAAGAAGCACGAAATCGATGAAGATGGAATACACTGAAGAAAGGCAATGAATACCAGAGTTTGATGAAGATCTAGTTTAGTCCCGACAAAAGCAAGCCCTAACTTGTGAACAGTCCTTTGTTGTTGCTGGCCTGTTTGTTTCTCGTTATACTCATTCCTTGCCCGTATTTTGTTTTGCACCTTTTCATTTTAGCTCTTTCTTTCTCACTTCTTTTCAAATTGTTCATCCTTTTTTTTTTTCTTTTTTGTTGTAAATAAAAATTACAATTGTAACTAAAATAACTGTATTACACTAGGGGGATATTTGGTTCATGAAAATGAGAATAAGAATAAATATAATAAGGAATAAAAATAAAGTATAGTCAACAATGAATTTCGTTTCTCTGATAATAGAATATTGCTGAAAACGGAAGAAAGAAAATGTTATCTCTGCTAATATTAAACATGAATTTTAATCTTTCTACTTATACTTTTTACCGTTACCTCCAAACAAGCACCCTAATGAAGAAGACACAACTTGACAGAAGTTACAAAATATTGATAAAGTATTAAGAATTTTAATTGTCTTATTAATCCTTACAGTTAAAATTTTTATATGAATTGTATCTAAAAATAGAATATTCAGTAAATTAAAACTTTTAATAATAAATTATTCATAATAAACAGTTGTCAGCAATTGAACAGACAATATGATGATAGATTCTTGTGATTTGCTAAGATGGACAGATAGGCTAGAAGTTAGAATCCGTCCCATACCGTACAGATGTGGAAACAGACGAGCGACGAGCTAGTATAAGAGAGAGGCCCATTCCAACGTTCAAACATACTTACCTGGACGGGGTCAATGGACGATCATGAAGGTCCATGGCCTAGAGCAGTGACCTCCATTGCACTTAGGAGGGGTGCTGGTCTAAGGTCTTCCCAAGTGGAAGAGCCTACGTCAAAATTTGTGGTAGAGGGGGCCTGCGTTCGCGCGGCCCCTGCCAAGTGATAGTCAAAGTATTTGAATTTGGTGCAGTGGGATGCCAAATTAATGATCAATATTAATTATATTTCGTTAATTACTTTAGTGATTATGAATTTGATTATTTTAAATGATATTAATCTTTAAATTATTAAATCTAAAATAATATTATTTGTATGTTGTTAATTATTTAATGGGTTATTAAATTTCTTGTATTAAAGGATTTAATAATTGAACTCATAAGATGGAGATTTTAAAATTAGTATTTATTTCAAATTAATCAATTCATAAAAATTAATTATTGAATAAATTTACAGGTGCTTTCGCATTAAGGACAAATGCATAGTTATCTATGTTTAATGAGCTCCTCATCTTCCAATAAGATGAATAATTGGAGGCAGGAGACACCTATACAAAGATTTTGTATAATATTATATTTGACAAAGGTATAGCTACAGCAGGAGGCCTAGAACACTGAAATTATGCATCAACGTTGGGCCCAGGATACGCTGGTAAGCTCATTATTCGCTTGTCCAAGACCGGTCCTCCAACAGTAAAATGGTACAGACTCTGAAAGTTTGATCCCTTGAGTCCAAGAAGTTCATGCACTGTTCCAAAACGGACAACAACAATTTTAACGTGTCAATAAAGCATTGAAATAAGCAAAGAGATGGCCTTATAATCAAAGACACTTTGTAATTTGGAATTAAGCAGCAACGAGGGAGTTCAGTATGCTCAGGAAAGTGATGTATATGACAAGGTTTCTGATGTGTGTTGTGTGGCGTGTAGGATGGAAAGTTCTGTTAATCAATTTTATAAGTAATGAATTAGTATCCTCAATCACTTTAAGCCTTGTATATGTAGAATGCTATACGTGACCAACATGAAGAATAAGAAGTATACCAGGATCATCGAAGAAACAACCGATTCCGGTAGCAGAAATGCCAATTGCGTGCGGTTCAAGATACAACACTTGGCCAAGAACGCCAGTCTCCCAAAACAATCGGGGGTACATCCATACACCCTTCTGACGCAAGGCAGGCTCAAGATGTGACACCATACCAAGGCTGAAGCAGCCATCGCTTGCAATATCCTGCATTTAAGTATAGAATTTTGTGATTTTCTTAAGCCACAATTCTTGTCGAATCTTCTCCTTAATCAATAAACACAGGCTCAAGCTACACTTGTACTAATTGATGAAGCATACCAATTAGAAAACCCAGAATTACATCCTATCTGCGGAAACAATTATTTATTTGCCAGAAATGAAGGGTTAAAACTCAAAAAGCAAATTACTTCCAAGTTTAAGAGACTCAAATGCTTGAAACTGTTAAGCAATATTTCCCTGTCAATGCGAAAAAAGATGCTCAGTTGAACCCAGCTAAAATGATTCCATATCATCAATTTAAGAACCAAATTATCTAATACCCTACTTCAAATTTCAGTAAGATAATGGAGGACAAAAGCACATCCAGTGTTGTTTCTAAGTGTCACTTCCATTGTTTAGTTACATTTTAGAGTTTGTAAAATATGACTACAAACTGATCATTTCTCAGACAATCTCAGATCAAGTCTATGAATAGCGTATTAATGTCTGCAAAGATTATAACTAAGAAGCCATTGATGCACCTGGTTGCACGAGAGCCGTTTCGCAATCTGTTGGCAGTCACCTCTAGCTAGTTCATAGAGCGGTAGATCAACAGGACACCCTTCTGGTTTCGCCCACTTAAACTCAGCCCTGGTGGCCTTCTTAAGCTGATCCAAATGATCTTCATTCCTCACCAAGAAATACAAACCATTAGGTAGTCCATTAACTCTATGCACAAACAACACAGCATGCACTTGTGCATCCCAAGAAAGGGCCCGAAATGGCATAGCTAATTGCCTCTTTTGCTTCACTCCATTTCCAGAACCAGAGGGCAGACAATGCAATAGAATCTGATAAAATGTCTCCCTCTCCATTTTTGTAACTCCATCCATGTCCACAGCACTCCTTCTCTTCCTCACAACGTGTCTGACTGATAATCCCTTGTATGACCTCTCACTACAAATTCCACTACCCTGAAATGGGTCAACCATAAGTCTAAGAGCTGGTGTTAATGGCTTCTTCACAGCCTCTGCAGTTCTGTAAATTATATCCCAACAGATGTGCTCTTTGCTAAGCATATTTGGTTTTCCTTTCCAGGTCAAATTCTCAAACTCCATTATTGCAGAACTCAATTCCTCATAATTCACCTCAAAGTCATTAACCCCATTAGGAAAAACAAGAAGCACGCAATCTGGATGCTCAAATTCAATCTCCGGCATCTTTCCCTTAACTGGCCTAGATGGGATTCGAAAGCCCTGATAATTATAAACCCCCATGAGCCTCTCCAACTCTTCAAACCCTAACCCGTCAAGCAACTTCACGTCCCATCCAAGTCCTGCTGCGGCGATTGTGATTGCAGCAATCGCATGACCCACATCGTGATTGCAGTACCGAAACGCTCGTTCTCCATATTTCCACGCCTCGCGCCAAAAAATGGATGAAATTCCTACCAAAAACGAATTATCTGGGAAAAATTTGGGAAAAAACTCAGGCGAGACACTGGCTCTAAGCTCTAACGAATGCTCTTTCGGTGCATAATGCGCCACAAAAGCAGAATCAGATAGTGACCCGATTGGTGGAGCAATAAGGTAAGCCTCAGTCGGGTGTAGATTGCCGCTACTCGGGTTGGCCCGAAGAGACCAAGTGGAGAACCCGGTAGTTTTCCAAGCTGAGAGAGCGAGAGAGTCATAGAACAACTGAGAAATCGTGGACTTGGAGATGGGCTTCGAAGGAGGAAGAGACTTGAAAAGAGAATGGTACAAAGGACCAAAACTAGGAGCGGATGGGTTATCGCCGTCTGTGGGGAGGTGTACAAGAGGGAGGAGTGGGGCAGAGACGTAACGGCGAAATGGGTTGGGTTGGTTTGCCCAGTCAAGGCCGTAAGGACCTCTGGCGTAGTTGGTGAACGAGTGTTTAGTCTGATTGTGATACGTCAGGACTTGGTTCAATTTCTCGGAGTCGGGGTTCGGGTTGCGGTCACCTTTAGGGTTGGTTATTGACGGTGAAGAAGAGGAAGAGAAGGACATCGTGGAAGTTAAGGGTTTGGCTGTCGAAGGAACAAAATGGGATGGGTTCAGTGTTACGGGAGCACAGAACCTTGGAGACAAGTTTGGAGGTGGCATTATGACAAAAGTGAAAGAAGCCTTCCAACGAGCTTCTTCTAGAATATGTACGAAAAATTGATTCTGGAAAGTTTCGATATGTATTTTAACA
>JANTPM010000009.1:30596767-30609823 GCA_025434745.1 Erythroxylum divaricatum | reverse complement strand
AAGAAGCAACGTAGAAATGGGACGGGTTCAGTGTTACGGAAGCTCAGAACCTTGGAGAGAGGTTTGGAGGTGGCATTATGACAAAAATGAAGAAGACTTCCAAGTTCCAACGAGCTTCTTCTAGAATATGTTCGGAAAATTGAGTCTGGAAAGTTTCGATTTGTATTTTAACATTTTATAAAAAAATTCAATAAAAATAAAGTTTGTTTAAATTATTTACAAAATATTAAAATGAAAATTATATATTTTGTTAAAATTTTAAAAATTCAACTTTTTGGTGACATAAGTTAAATTGATGATCTATAAATTAAAATTTTAAAAAATTATTTATATAAATTGATAAAAGAAAAATAATATGAATGGTATAAATTAATTTAGACTTTTAAAAATTTAAAATATATTCTAAACCTTTTAATTAAATTTAAGGTTTTAACAAAAGACGTGTTAAATCTTGAGTTTTATATGCTACAAAATTAATTTGAACTTAATTTAAATTCTGTATAACAAAAATAATATCTTAATATTTTAATTTAATTTATTAATTAAAATTTTAAATATAATTTTAATTCAAAATTTATTTATTAATTTATATCACATTAAGTCAATTTCTTGTGTTGACAGTTGAGATATTATATAGTATAGTATTTAGTATTTATAATTTTATTATAATGTTAAGAGTTTAAAATAATACTATGTAATATTTATAATATAATAATTTAAAAATTAATTAGTGAAATTTAAAAAGCTGAACGAAGTGTCAAATTGGGCTAAGAATCGTACCTCATTGCCCAAAAGTGTTGAAATGAGGCCTGGCGAAATATAGCAGAGAACCTAAGATATATAGTCCAATAGTAATCTGGCGTACGGTAATCTGTATTGTTAAAAAGGATAAGTTATATTAACTAGTACTTCCTCTTATTTAAAATAAGTGTTGTTTTAGAGAGATTTTAATTATTCAAAATAAATATCGTTCACGATTTTTTATGCATGTTTATAATTTTATTTCTAAAATTATCCTTTAATTTATCCCACATCCTAATTATACAGATTATATTTTCAAGGCAATTCAACATGTAATTAATAAGGGTATATCAAACATTTCACTAGCTTTCTTAATAAGTGTGTATCTCTCTAAAACGACAGTTATTTTTGATAAGAGGGAGTATATAATTCAAAAGACATTTATGAGCAACTGCAGGTCACAACCTTTTGTTAAGCCACCGTTTCACCACAATAGCTTAAACTGTTGTGTGAGGTCAACTCAATTGGTTTTATATATTCTCTAACGCACCCTTTCAAGTGAAAGCTCTTTGGGCTTGAAACTTGCACAGGCCTACTTTACCTTGTGCTTAATTTTAATTAGAATAGGTGGGTGGTAGGATTCGAACTCATGACCGTTTGGTCATAAAGTCTTTGATACAATGTTAAGCAACCATTTCACCACAATAACTTAAGCTGTTGTGTGAGGCCAACTCAATTGATTTTACATATTCTCTAACATTTTTAAGACTAAGAGAACATGATACGATCTATTAAACTAAGAATCTTTACACATGAGCTCTTGATAGGAACCATTCTCAATTTTTTTGTCATGGTGACACTGATAGAGTCATTACCAATCGAGCATTTTTCTAAATTCAACTGATGGCCTTATAAGGGCTTCTTTCTCACAATTTCAAAGTCAGGGCCATTTTTTGATTCAACATATTCTTAGGTTGGAATATCATGTATTGGAATTGGGAAATGACGTAAGAATTTGAATTCCATCCATTAGTGGGATTAGCATGAACATTGTGTGATGGGATTCATTCTGTTTTTATAGTGGTTAATATGACGCTATTCTAATTTTTTGAAAAACAAGCACAAATTGCATAATACTAGATCAAATCCAGTTTATATTAGTGTCAAACTGAGTTAACATGTTACCTGCTGAAAGTTATTATTTTTTCTTCTTTTCTCATTAAATTTCTAAAAGATATTTATGCATGACATAGTTTTTCTATACATTCTTTTCCGTTTTTAACAGCTATATATATTAACAAGCATGCATGACTCTTTAAATGGTGGGCATGATATTGAAGGGACTTGCTTGATGCTATTTAAAAATGTTAGGATTTATATTTGATCTAGTTGGTAAAGTTAGGATATTTATTTATGTTATCTTGGGTAAGTTAGGATTTATATTCATCACCGAGCAAAGATTATCTTGTATTTGGCAATGATGTTTTCCTCATAGGAAAAGTTGCATTGTGATTTTCTTTATTATGTAGATGGAATCATCATCATCGACTAATACAACAGTAAGTTCAAATTTAGAAAATGTGGATTGTTATTGTAGGTTAAAGGCCCCATTAAGGACTTTGTGAAGTGATCATAATCTTGGTCGAAGATTTTATGAATGTCTCAATTAACCGCTGAAAATTTATTGTTATTTACAAACTTATGTTTAAGGTTTATTTGATTAAATTAAAAATTTTAGGTTGAGAGAAGCAATTTTTTCAAATGGTACGTTGAAAAATTTACAAAGAGAGTCGTTGAAGTGATTCAAAAATTTTGGAAAGAATTATCAATGTTAAAGAAGGAGGTTGAAATAAGCACATCTAAGAAATTTGAAAAACAAATGAAGCTTATGAAGGGAGACATAAATTTATTGAGAAAAGACAAAAAAGAAATGGAGTTCACATTGTAATAGTATTTGTTATGGTTCTAGTACTTTTTATTTGTACATATGTTATAGGGATATTGCATTGAATTTTGGTTAATCTTAATTTAAACTGTGTTATGAAAAAATTAGTTTTTTAATAATATTGAATTATTTATTGTAAGTATAAATATGTATTGTATAACTAAATTTATTTTATATATGACAAGAACATACAATATTGTATTTTTCTCCACTAATCATTTCAGGATGTTTAATTCACCTGCTGGAATAGATAAAGAATGGAATGATGATTTTTAGAAACAGAATAAACAAGGAATGGAATATAATGAGGAATATTTAGTTTGGTCTATTCTTAAGAAATTCTAATGATGATATAATGTCGATATTTGGTTTGAAAACACAAATTTAGGATGATAAAAGAATAACTAACAAAAAGACCAAAATATCCATTAGTCTCCACTAACTACATTATTATTATTATTATTATTGTCGTTGTTGTCGTTGTTGTTGTTGTTGTTATTGTTATTAAAAAGACTAAGTGCTAAAAAATCAACAGGATTATTATTATCATTATTATAGCTATGTAATTATATGGATCTAATAAGGATATTTTTGTCTAACATGCACTTAGAATAGATAAAGATAGGGAGAGATCAATTTACATATTTCCCAAACTCAAGGAATAATTAAACCTTTGGATTATATATTTTATATGTTTCTTCAACCAAACATGAGAATAACCTATTACCAACAGTAGATCAAGAATGAAATGGTGATTCCACTCAACCAAACACATCATTAGTCTTTTACGTTTATTCCTGGCCTAAATGTACTCATTATGTGTATATTATTTAGGTGTGTTATGGAAGCAAAAGGGAGCAAAATGAGATAATTTTGCAAATCTAGGCAGTTTTAACATATTATCGTATTGGGGCTATAACTTTCAGATACAAACTTCGATTGAGATAATTCAAGTGGCGTAGGAAAGCCCAGGAAGAGAACTATACTTTCATGTTTTAAGTTTTTAGTGATTCTAACTAGAAGAGATTCAAAATGATCCCAAAAATGAGCGCTACTATATTGATTTGACTCAGACCCACGAGATTGCTACACAATAATTAAAGAGATAATTAAGGAAGCTTCCCAAGCCAACTTAGACGTGAATTACAAGCTGAAAGGCGACTTTCCTTAGCCAAGAAGATTCTGATTTGGATTATTATTATTTTCCTTAATTTGATATTTTGTTGTGGAGATAATATTTGGCATATCTTTAAAAGATTTTCTAGGTTTTCTAACTACTAATTTTTTAAGTGAAATAGGAGAATGAAAATTGAGACACAACATATGTCTCTCTCTCCTCTCTTCACACCTTAAAGCTTCTTCTATGGCCCTGTGTGGCTAATCTCATTCTTGGACAAAGGAATTGAAACCTCAAAATATCAAAAATGTGAGATCTAAATAAGTTTATTATTTTGATTTTGATTTTGAGTTATATTGTTCTTTCATGCTTATTATTATAATTATCAATCATGATTGTTAGGAGGCCTATAAGTTAATTGTGTTTTATAATCTATTGCTAATCAAGTAGCAACTAGGATTTAGTAATTTCACTGGTGTTGTTATTAAATATTAGGAAGAATAATAGACTAAGTCTCTTTTAATCGTTGGTGGTTAAAGGAACTTTGATTTATTGATCTTTTTATTACTTAATGTTATTGTTACATTAGGTCTTTCGTGTTAGGTCTAATAATTAGGGTTAATTAGTTCACTGGTGTTGTTTGTTATCCACATGTGAGGAAAGATAGGAAATACTTATTTCCCCAATAAATACTCAGTATAATTAATTATCATTGTATCAATGATCAGTTGTTAGTTCCGATGATGGATATTTACTTTATCCAAACTAGTTATTATTGATTGTCTTTAAGCTTAATCTTATTAGCTTTATATTTTACTCGTGACAAGCAAACACCCTTCCCTTTTAAAAAAATCTATCTTAGTAGTAATTTACATACATTGTCAATTGTCTTTCTTTATGAATCGACACTTATTCCCACTACTACAAGTCTAATTTCTAGGAGTAAGGTTTATTTTTGATTGCCCTCGAGAAGCTTATTAAATTCTGGCATTATTGTCAATTGATTTTGAGTGTTTTTGCTACGATCTACATGTGAAAAAAATTAACATGTATTCCTTTTATCGTTAGAAATTTTTCTAATCTAAAAGAATTTTGATCTGTTTCTGGCTCGAAATGCCTTTTTTTGCAAGTAGCTGATGTTCTGAATAAAAATAATTGGTCCTTTGGACCTTTAATCCTAGTGGTTTTAGGCCAAATATGATCAATTTCTAACAGTTTTCAGCAATTTTTAATTTCTGATGCAAGTTTTTAAATTTAAAATTTTTGTGTTTAGTTTTTCTAAATTTTTTTTCCACTTAGTTTATGCATAATACTCATTCTTCTAGTTTTGGTTTACAGTTCGATCCAGAGATTAAGAAAATTGCAAAGAAATTAATGAAAGCAACTAGAAGAAGGAGACACGAGATTGATCTTACTGGACTTGATTTGTTATTTGCAATTGATTCAAGTTGAAAAGAACAAGGAGCCGTGGTTTGAAGGAGTTTGCTGCTCTTAATTTGGACCAACGACCCTTATGCATCACTTTTCCTACAATAAATAATGATGTTTCATTTGAGTTCAAGTTTGCGCTAATCTATCTTTTGCCTACTTTTCATGGTTTGCAAGGTGAAGATGCAAACAACATTTGAAGGAGTTTTGTTTGATATGCATAACTATGAAACCCTTAGAGGTAACAAATGAGTAAATCAATCTAAGAGCTTTTCCATTTTCATTAAAAAAGCAGCGAATGATTGGCTCTATTACTTACATCCTGGGAGTATTACCCTATGGAATAACATGAAGAATCATGAAGAAAGCATTCTTGGAGAAGTACTTCCCAATATCAAAGAGCTCTAACATTAGAAAAAGAGATTTGTGGAATAAAGCAAAAACAAGGAGAGTCATTGTACGAATATTTGGAAGGTTTCAAGAGATTGTGTGCAAGCTGGCCCAACCATCAAATTAGCGAGCGATTACTTATTTAATAGTTATATGATGGACTTTTAGTTATGGATAAGAGCCTAATGGATGTAGCCAATGGAGGTGCCTTGGTCAATAAGACACCTGAGCAGGCTAAAAATTTAATTGAGAACATGGCAGCTAATTAACAAACAATTTGGAACAAGATTAGACTCATCTTTTAAACATGTTAATAAGGTGAATGTTTCTGATTTACCCTAACAAATTGTTAGATTAACCTCTCTTGTTCAACAACTTGTTGTAGGTAACGTGCAATCAGTGAAGGCTTGTGAAATTTGTTCAGTAGTTTAGTACCCAATTGATATATGTCCTACACTTCAAGAGGAATCTATTGAACAAGTTACTATAGTGGGTGGATTTTCAGGACTACCATAAAGGAGATATGATCCCTATTCGAATACGTATAACTCAGTGACAAACTCATTTATTCGAATATATTTTTATATCAGTTGGATGAGTTTTTATCACTAAAATTGGTCTTTATAGCTTTAATTGGTTATTATTTGCATTATTGTGCCTTACATTTAATTTGAGTTTATAGGGGCAAAAATTGTCGTAATTTGGTTTAACTGTGATACATTAATTTTTAGACAATTAATGCTACTTTACTTGTAATTTTTATTATAGGGCACTTGGAGAAATTAGAGTTATAAGAGATAAAGAAGAAGCTATCAAGGCATTAAAATAGTTGGAAATAGAAGACCAGAAAATGACAGTGTATTGAGACAGAAATGAGAGTATGCAATATGGTGTGGCCAATTAAAACAACAGTGAAAAGAAGCTTGAGAGTGACCATAAAAAAAATGACAACACCAAGCAGCTAAGTTTTAATAGGAGCAAGGAATTAAATTGGAGGCTAGCTTCAATGAGGCACAAAAAAAAATCAGGACACATGATAGCTACACCAAAAGAAGGCTACAAGAACGTGGCATCAAAGATAAAGAAGGGGGAAAAAGGAAGTGGTTTGTAGATAATGGGTTGTGGACCAAAGAGTAATAAATATATAATGGTGGTAGGTACTTTATGTGGTTGAGCGTGGATTTAGGAGCTGTATGCTTGGCTGAAAAAATGAAAGGAACAGTCCAAAATGGAAAGTAAAAAGGAAAATAACGCAAAGGGGGTGGGAAGCGTGACATGGAGGGAGCAGCGTGAATTGAAAAGCTAGCGACAGAAACTGAAGATGGGTTGGTGGTTGAATAAGAAAATAACGTGAAGAGGGGAGCTGTGTCGGAGAATAATAATGGGTAGCTGAAGCTAGACATGTGAGCTTGGTTTTGTGAGTTGCGTTGGTGATGAGCAGCTGGATGGACGTTGTACTGTGAGTTAACTTGAGTGGACGTGAGAGTGGTGTGTGGGGTGAGAAACTTGAAGGGCTACGTGAGTGGTCTGAAAAATATATCACAAGCCAAAATGGTAGGCTGCTGGACGTTGTCTTGAAGTGCAATGGTGGGCTGCTTGATGAGTAGCTAAGCAAAAATAAAGAGGTAGCAGGCGACGTTTGTGGGGGAAGAGCTGAAGTGCGTTGGTGTGTGAGTATAAAAAAAAGATGGCCGTTGGGCATTGGGGGGGAGTGAGTGAGCATAGTAGAATAAAAACATCTTGAGTTTGGCTTGTGAAGGAGGTCTTTTTGCGTGGTTTTTGAGTGAGTGTGTTGGAGAATAATAAATAAAAACGTGTTGGCTAGCTGAAGCTAACATTGGTGAGTGGCTTGCTGTCATTGAAGGAAGGTGCTGTGTAGCTTAGAGAGGCTTGAAGCAGAAATGTGAGATTGGCAGCTGGGTATAGTGGGACGTGGGTGCTTGGCTGGGAGAGAAGAAAAACGAAGGCTGCATGTGCGTGGGCGGTTGTTGTTGGAGAAGAATTAGAAATAGACAAATCAAGAAATAAAAGAGAGAAGAGGCTGCTTGAGTGTGCTTATGCGAGGATCTTGGAGGCTGCCTTATGAGTGTGTGGTCTTGGCCCTGCTGTGTCGTTGTTGGCTTATGTTGGGGAATTAAAAAAAATAACGCAAGGCAGTAGGTGTGTGTGTTGTATGGTGAGTGCAGCTGTGCGTAAAGAAGAAACAAAATAGAAGGAGCTGGGTGTTGAGTGAAGAGCTATTGCTATTGCGTGTTTCTTTGTAAGGGGGCTGCGTGGAGAAAGAAACTGAGCAATTAATTAAGACACACATGAGATAGGAAAGAAAGGAGGAGGTGGCAGCTGGGTGAGACGTAAGAGTGAAGGCTGGAAAAATAAGAAGAAGTTGTGTTGTGCTGGCATTTTGTTTTTGGCTGTAGCTGTGTTGGTGGGGGTTGGACTACTGTGGATCTAATAAGGCAAAATAAATTAGTCACATCAAAAGCTGAGGGAGTAGATAAATTGCATGGTCTGCAGAAAATATAAACGCCGCAATTTTATATTTTCATAGCCGATCACCGAATCTCAACGTTGGCAGCATCTCCAATGAATTTTCTTGGCTAGTTCATCATAATCCTTCGGTTTAATGGCAAAGACAGGAGCTTGGAGTTTCTATAAGGGAGTTTAACTGCAATTTTATTTTGTCCATTTAATTAATTAGTAATTCATAGATTTTATTATTTAATTATTTGGAGTTAAGTTTTATGACTGATTTATTGTTTGGCGATTGATATTGTGTTGATTTCGGATTTAATTTCATTACTTTGTTTTGGGTCAAAACTTTGTATTGAGATTTTAGCGAAATTGGTAATTATTCAAGGTGGCTTGAATTATTTGAAACATTTTATCTGTTGCTGGCATTAATTCTATTTCTTAATTATTGCATAAAAAGTCGAGCATTGGTGTTAGTATCCTTAGTTCTATTTTACTAGTCTGGTGGCAGGTAGTAAATTGGGATTATTAGAAAATATTTTTGTAATAATTCGCGGTGGCTCAGTTGTTAGATTAAAGCTGGATTTTAATTCTTGGTTCAAATGTTTGAACTCCCATATCTTTTTGAGTGATGATTGCCTGCGCTATTGAACTGAAGGATTACGTTTATCATTGTTAATTACTTGCTTTTGTTTTCTTATTTAATTCACTCGTTATTTCAAATTTCTCATTTCAATTTTAAAATACCAAAAACAAGTCCTTTGCATTTATTTTCATTCGTTGCAATTTTTAGCGGTAATTGTTAAAATCAACCACATTTTATGGTTTAGTTTGCATTGCATCTAGTAACTTATGAAATTAATTTCACTTTTGGTTCCTCAAGAGAACGACCCGAGGTTGTGCTATACGCAATCCTTGGTTAAATTTTTGAAGTAACCCCAAGGCGACAATCAAGGTTATTTCAATATCCTTATAAGGCATACTTCGTTCTCCTCTCCAATCGACGTGGGATCTCACACTCTCTACCCTCCTTAGGGCCCAGCCTAACTGGCACAACAGTTTGGGTACTGACTCTGATATCATTTGTAATAGCCTAGACTACCTGCCCACAGATATTTTCTACTTTAGGTTGCCTCTAGGGTCAAACGCTTCACGGTTTTGCTCTTCCCACCTTTGGAAAACGCGTCTTATGGGAAAAAATGTTCATACCTTTATAAGACATACTTCGTTTTCCTCTCCAACCGATGTGGGATCTCACAAACAGTCCTTAAGTATAGAAGAATTGATCATAGAGGAAAAGAATATCTATAAAAGATATTCTAAACATTCTAAGGGGTCTATGTTTAGAGACAAACATAATAATAAACAAGTAATTGAATTTGTGTTAAAGGATATCACATTCTTAGAAAATGATTTTTAAGGCAAGAAAGTATAGTTTAAAACTTATTTGTATATGATATATTTAATCAAAATGACTTAGCAAGAAAAGATCAATTAGATGGAATGCATCCAAGTAGGAACAATTTACAGAAAATGAATTAGTTCCTAAATAATAGCAATTGCAACTTAGTGGGAGTACTTTATTACTATTTAATTCGAGTTAGAGCAATATAAAAGTTGAGAGATATGTTTCTAGTCGATAAAATCTACAAGTACATAGAGTCATTCCTAGTACCTAGAAATTGAGTATTCCAAGGTCGTTTCCCATAAGAACTAAAATACTCGCCACCTAGTTAATCCTACTTAGTTGAACGAAATTGACAATAGATTTAAAAGATGATTGGATTTGGGTAGGTAATAAATTGTAAATACTGGAAAATAACAAACAAAGATAATTTGATGATTTAAACTTAGGGCTTTGGGGTTCATCAACTCAAGAGATTGATTAATAAATTATGAAATTGATTGAATGACAGGTTATAATAACACAAACTTTACTCATATTCTCTTTTAAGACATATAAGAATATCTAACTAGTTGATTATCATCTCTCATTGTGCAACCTAACTAGTCAAATTCATGAAGAACAAGCAACCACAAGTTATCACACTAGCTTAGGATATCCCTATCTCTAAATCTAATGTGTTTATCTTCCTAGTGCATAAATCACACTTCACCTCTCAGTTCATCATATGATTCATAAGATTGCATCTATGGTGATCAAGTATAGAAACAAGAGTGAAATGCAAAAGAGATAAACATAACCCAAGAACTTTCATTTAACACCAATTAATCCATAAAATATAAATCAATCCCCAAATAGGATACATCCCTCACCCTAAATGAGGTTTAGTTCCAGAACATGATAATAAAAACCATAAATATAAAAATGCTTAACATTCAAGAAAGAGTGGAGAGAACACAAAACAAGATTGTTCTCAATGCTTGGATTAATTCTCGAAAACTTCTTCTTTGTCTCTTTTTCAGTGCCTCCTTATGTGGCTGCCTCGTTTTTAGTGTCCTGCTCCCTATTAGGAAACTGAAGAACATCTAATGTCTCCAAGAGACAATTTTTTTTGTATGGAATGACATATAGGAAGTAGCATGCCTTCCACTTGGACAACATATAATTAGATGTAAATAGGTATATAAGACCAAGCTAAATTCAGATGAGACAAAACAAAAATTCAAAGCAGGACTTATAACAAAAGGGTTCAATAAAAAGCTAGTTTTTATTATCACGAAACCTTTAGTCCAGTAGTTAAGCTAACTAGTATGAGATTGTTCTTTACTTAGGCTGCAAAACATGATTGCAAACTGGAGCAACTTGACTTTAACAATGTTTTCCTAAATGGTGATTTACATAAAGATGTATACATAGAATTATCTTAGGATTATAACGTGAGGGGGGAGAAGTATGGAAAAATTGATCATCTAGTATACTAACAAAAAAATTATTTTTTGGACTCAAGTAGGCTCCTAGATAATGGAACTCCAAGTTCACTAAATCCCTTCTTGAGTTTGGGTTCTCTCAATCCAAGTCAGATTATTCCTTATTCACTAAAGCTTCTTTTTCTGATGGTCTGATATCACTACTGGTTTATGTAGAAGATATTCTGATTGGATTTAAAACATAGGAAGGGATTGATAAAGTACTCAACTTTATAAGTACAAAGTTTAGACTTAGAAACTTAGGACAACCTAAGTTCTTCCTTAGAGTTGAAATTCCAAGGTCAAAAAAAGGATTAGCTCTATGTTAGAGGAAATATACATTAGACCTTATGGAACAATGTGATTATTAGGTGCAAAACTGAGTCCAAACCCTATTGAACCAAGTCATGGACTAAGATAAATGGAAGAAGATTTTTTGGATGATGCAGCACCTATAACAGACTTGTCAGCAAGCTGATATACCTCTTCTTTATAAGACCTGAACTCAATTATTTAGTTCATATTCTATCACAATTCATAAGTAAGCATTCAAAGTACATTGGCAAGAAACTTTGAAAGTGGTCAGATATTTGAGGACCAAATTAGGAAATTATGTTGAACACTGAGAAAGATACACACCTAGAATGTTACACAGACAATGATTGGGGAATATGTCCAAATACTATAAGATATATATCTGGCTTTTGTGTGTTGTATGGAGGAGCTATGATTAGTTAGAAAGGCAAAAAGTAAATAGTAGTAGCTTGAAGCTCAACTGAAGCTAAGTACAAAGCTATGACTCTTACTTCTTGTGAAGTTTTTTAGATAAAAAATTTACTTGAATATTTTAGGCTAAAGTATGAAGGAGAAATTGTGATGTATTGTGATAATCAATCTATTCTCTAAATCTGTAAAATTCCTATGCATTGTGACAGGGCAAAACACTTTGAGATTGATTGTTATTCTATTAGGGAAAAAAGGATAAAGAAGGGACTATGAGAATAGAATATGTGCCAACTGAAATGCAAATTGTATACATTTGCACAAAAAGTACTTAAATCATCTTAATTCAAAATTTTAATTGCCAAGATGAATATGATCACAATCATGCTCATCTTGAGGGGAAGTGTGAGAAGGAAAATGAAATCTATTTATGGAAGAAAAAGAAGGAACTGAAGCAAAAATAAGTTACATGAGTTTATGTAACAAATAAAGATTTAGTTCAATTAGTTAAAGAAGTCAATGTTTTGTTGTAACTTATAACAAACACTCTATATATATACAACTTAGTGAAATGAATGAAGTAAAGAGCCTTTCATAATTTATTCAGTCTCTCATTCTTCCTTCTTCCTTTTGTACTCTTAAAAGTTGAGATAGAGTAAAACTGCGTATTTTTAAACCCTTTAAAGTTGCATAAACAAAATCCTTTAATAGGACATTGTTGTTGTTATTATTATTTTATTAAAAATATGTAATATAATATAAAATTAAATTATTGTGGACAATTTATATTTTTTTGTTATTTATTTAAATTATTTATCTATTTATTTATTATAAGTCATCAAAAGTTTATATAATTAACTGTAAATTAAAATTATTGTGCTCAATTTGCAAGCAATAACTTTAATGTCATACTCTTTAATTAATAATTGGTTTGATTCACTTGATATAATCTACCAATTTGTTGAATTATTTAGTAAAATAAATATAAAATATAATTTACATATTATTATATACGTATATATAAAATTTATTTAATAGAAATCTAAAATATATATTCTTCTTTAATAATAGTAATAACTAGTACTAATAATAATAATAAATTTGACAAATTATTTTTAAAATAAGTTTACACTAACATAAGATGTTCTTCGTTACATTGTATCTTCTTGGTGCATCTCTAAACTTAACATTTGCTTTGATTAGTTAAATATGGACTAAAAAGGAATTCAAATTCCTTACTTGTTAAAATTTTAGAACATAAATGATAAAAAGAAGAGTGAGCAGAGAAGATGAGAACAATGAGATAAAAGAAAATGATATTAACTCACATACATCAATTAAATCATCAAAATAAGGCCTTACATAAGGCTTA
>JANTPM010000009.1:30575494-30589153 GCA_025434745.1 Erythroxylum divaricatum | reverse complement strand
GATGGGAACCTGATGCTGAGCAGAGGGGAGCCAGTGATCAATCATCCGCTGACCAATCAAGTATGTGAAGACTCCTTATGCGCAGAAGTATACAAGCTACGTAAGAACCTGAGGGATCTTGGGGTTCCAGATTTACCTCCTCTAGACTCTTGGGGTGGGATTCTAGAAGATTAGGATTTAGCCTGACTAAGCCAGGATACCTAATATAAAAAAAAAAGTTACAACATAGATCCGCGTGACATCAGTTTCCACTTTAAGGTCTCGTCAATTTGCCTAGTGACTCGGCAAATCACCGGTGCTTTTCTCTTTCTCCAACAGTAATTGACGGACATAGCCCTTCGTTCTTCGCACTGATGGAGGGCAAATATGTCTTTTCAAATCCCTTCGCGTGCCAGGATATAGTTCCCAAATTGGCCATTATCCAATTACTGTAATAAATTATTGTAATAAAACAAAGATCCTCGCAGCCCATCAGACTAACTTCGGCTTGTCTCGGTTCTGAAGTACTCAAGAGAGCTCAAGACAAAAGAGTCCATGGTTAGGTTGCTTCTCTGTTAGATTGAAGTCCGATCACTTTACTGTTTCTAGCTCGAGTCATTCCTTATCAACCCTTCTCTCCGTTTCTCTGCCTCTTCCACAAATCAACTCCTATTTCTCCGTGAGGTTGTTATTCACTTTCTAGTTTCCTTTTACAGTACTGTTTTCTGTTTACCTTCTCTGGAAAATCGACATTTTGTTAAGTTTTTATTGTGCGCTTAGCTTATTTTGGTTTTGGATTGTGATGGTATCAGACATGTCAATCTTGGGTCGGAGAGGAATTCATTACTTGCATAAACTGAAAGCTGCGAACATACCGGCTGAATTGATAGAGAAGGGCCAAAGTCGGGTTATAGATGCTTCTCTTACGCTTATTCGAGAGCGAGCGAAGCTCAAGGTATGGCTTTTGGGACTTAGTTGTGGGAAAGACCACGGAGGGTCTTAAAATTTTTGAGCTTTTCGTTTTAAATCGTTAAAAAATTGGAACTTGATCGCAGAAAGTTTGTGTTGATTTGTTGTTTAATGTTGGCTCCCAGGGTGAGCTTTTGCGCACTCTAGGAGGTGCTAAAGCTACTTCGACCCTTCTTGGGGTTCCTCTGGGACATAACTCGTCTTTTCTTCAAGGACCAGCTTTTGCTCCTCCCAGAATTAGGGAGGCCATATGGTGTGGTAGCACAAACTCAACCACTGAAGAAGGTACCGAAAGAAGTTTGTCTTTTTTAAAAGCATGTGTATGTCTTGTTCGATTGCTTTATGTCAGTAACGGACATCCATGAAGTGTGTTTGATAGTCTTCACAAGCTCTTCGCAAGAGCTTTAGCATCTGTTCATCCGAGACCTTAAATCTGGGGAGGGTATTGATTAATGCATATTTTTGTTCTTATTAAGCCTGAAATAAAAGAAAAGGGGAGTGATCAAATAGTACCAACAGTTTGGTTGAGATATTGGGTGTTTTAACAGCCTTTCATGTGTACCTGATCATGATCAGAATGACGCATTTGCTCATAATCGTATTTTGCGTGTCTTTATATATAGGGAAAATCTTAGATGATCCACGGGTGCTAACTGATGTTGGTGATGTTCCTGTCCAAGAAATTCGAGATTGTGGTGTAGAGGATGATAGACTCATGAAAGTTATAAGTGATTCTGTCAAGCTGGTGATGGAAGAGGTGATTGCTGTTTTCTGTATAATAAAAAACCTGAAGGTTTTTTTGTGTCTGTGTTTAGGGGATGGTGTCCACTGTAGGTTCTCTTTAACCAGCTATTCCTGAGAATTTGTATTATACCTTTGTACCTTAACTTTGGTTGCAATGTCTGCCTTGTTATGTTTTTATTGTTTTGGTGCCTTTTCGTTTAATTGGCCTGATAATTTATGCTTCAGGAACTCAATTAGTTCTTCTAAATTCTATTCGCTCTTAGGATTGGTTAGGACCTATTATCAGTGATGTTTTCTGATGTTTGAATTCTCAACCAAGTTGGCTAAATTTATATGGGATTTTGTGTTGGCCCGTGTATCGTTAGAAATTTATCTGTCGATATGATGGTTTTAAACCTTTTCCCGGAGCAAATTAGTTGAGCTGGAAGTCTCCAATAATGGCTTGTATTGCTTCTCAGAATGAGCAATAGTCTTTCCAGCAAAGCTGGAGTTATTGTTTATATGAAAGTCTCAGGTTTTCCAGGATACTTTATATTAAACAGAAGTCAATGTTTTACTGCTTTCTCAGGATCCACTAAGGCCATTAGTTCTTGGGGGTGACCATTCAATATCTTTTCCAGTGGTAAGAGCTGTCTCAGAGAAGCTTGGAGGCCCTGTGGATATTCTTCATCTTGATGCTCATCCTGATATCTATCATTCCTTTGAAGGCAACAAGTATTCTCATGCATCTTCATTTGCCCGGATAATGGAAGGCGGTTATGCGCGGCGGCTTTTGCAGGTATATCTTTAACTTTGTTCTCTCCCGTCGCCTGAAGGTTAGCAACTAAACAGATGTTTGAGGATTTACATCCATGATATCTTCCTCAATTTCATCAAACGTTTGTTACTCATACTTTTAACAGCGAAAACTCGAACTTGTGACTAAGAATGACAATCTTGTTTAGGAAAGAGAAATCTTTACATCATGAGCATATATCATCAACCTTTTTTCAATATTGGTATGATATATTAGGAGATTCATGTATTCTTCAAGTACATCTGTACCATCTCTTCATATTTTTTCATTCACAGACACAAACATCTAGTTCCTATGTCATTATGAGAACTCATAAGATTGAGTTGCATCTCATACCAAGGCTGCGATGAGAAATGTTAAAACCGTAGATTGTGTTTACCGGCATATTATTTTTTCAGGTGGGTCTAAGATCAATAACTAAAGAAGGTCGTGAACAAGGCAAAAAATTTGGTGTAGAGCAATATGAAATGCGCACATTCTCGAGAGATCGCCACTATTTGGAAAATTTGGTCTCTCCACTCTCTCTCTCTCTCCATATATTTGTGTTTCTTGCATGAGTAGGCTATTTGAGCTTTGACTAAAGCATCTTCCATGAACAGAAATTAGGGGAAGGTGTAAAGGGTGTGTATGTCTCCATAGATGTTGACTGTCTTGATCCTGCATTTGCTCCTGGCGTATCTCACATTGAAGCCGGTGGCCTCTCCTTTCGAGATGTTCTAAACATCCTTCATAACCTTCAAGGTGATATCGTTGCGGCTGATGTGGTCGAATTCAATCCGCAGCGGGACACCGTGGATGGCATGACTGCGATGGTTGCTGCTAAACTGGTAAGAGAAGTGACCGCAAAGATGTCAAGATAACAAACTTGAGCCTCCCTGTCAAGACCTCCGTAGTTTATGGATTATGGTTCTCCAGGGTTGGTGCTTATTCGCATTACTTGAGTGACCATATTTAGGCTACTTAATAAAGCACTGGTGAGCGAGCTTGTGTTATGTTTAGGGCATTAGGTATTTAAATTTAAAAACACTTGAGAATGAACATCATCAAATGACCGGAGAATTTTATTGGCTTTTTTTATTTGCAAGAGAAAAAGGCTAAGGGTCATCGATTGATTCTATTTCTGATTTTCTACTTCTAATTTTCTGATGCAGGTTTTAGTTTTTGTTTTCAGTTTTTTGTTTATATATATATTTTTTAAAATATAGTTATATTTTTATTATTGATAATAATTATATTTCAGATAAAATTTAAAGATAAAATTTTTAATTAAATAAATTTATTTAATTTTTTATATAATATTTATTAAAAAATTATTAATAAAAATATATTATTTAATAAAATAAATAATTAAAAATTAAATTATTCATAATTTTTATTTATAATTAAATAATTAAATAATTAAATAATATACATTTAAATGATAGTAAATTAGATTATATAAAATACAAAAATAGGAAGCATTTTTTAAAATTGAAAAAATTAAAATTAAAAATAGAAATTAAAAATTTAAACAAACAAAACAAGATTTTTATTGAATTCAAAAATAAAAATAAAAATAAAAACAAATCCTCCCAAGAATCGGATTCAAAATTTTAAATTAAATTTAAATTAATTAGATTAAATTAAATAGTTTATTATAATTATTCTAAATTTAAACTTTTTAATTATCTTATATTTAAAATAATAATTTATTGTGACAATTTTAAATTATTAATTTGAATTAAATTAAATTATATTTATATTTAAAATGTTTAAAGTTGGGACTTGGGAGTGAAGAGTTGGCACGCCCCATCTAAACCAAACTCGATTAGTGAAAACGGGTTTGGGTTTTTATTTTGGGCTTTAATTCAAACCTGAATGAACTTGGGTATTTTAAAATGAATATGGGTCGGGTCTACCCCCATATTGCCACTTCTACTGCCAAAAGGTGGGGTCCAGTGCGGTGCAGGTGCTTAAACGCTGTCGTCTTGGACCTTTGTCCCCTAATTTCATCTACAGGTGCACTACTGGTGGAACTCCTCCGCGGCTCTAAAAGAATGTGGTCTTCACTACTGACACTGTCTTCTACAATTTCCCGCCTAAATTGTCTTCAGAGACCTCCGACACTTCCATTCTATTTAACCTCTTTCAAAACCCTGAAGTTCCATGGCCAAGACCTCCGACCCCTTCTGGCGCCACTCGGTTCTCGGGCTATTTCTTCATTTCCCGCCTTCTCCACTCTCAAGAGTTACAGTTCTTTGAATTCTCACGTTGAAACTGTCAAAGATGATTTGGTCGTGCTCGGCATCGAAACCAGTTGCGACGACACTGCAGCTGCCGTCGTACGTCGCTGAAAGTTCAATTTTTCTGTTCTTCACTATCTTTTTTGTTAATTTTCTCTATTTCCCATTTTCGCAGTTATGATTTGGCGACCTCTTTTTGTGTTGAATTTCACGGGTTTTGGTTATTTCTCACGGTTCTTGATTGCAGGTGAGAGGGAGTGGTGAAATTCTCAGCCAAGTCGTGGCTTCTCAGGTACATGTACATATTGTGTTCCGGTTTCCCTTTCGTGTGACACGTAGAGTGTGTCTTGTGAACATCATTTCATAATGTTTCTTTTATTACTATGCATTCTTAGTCATATTTGTGATGGATGATTTTGTTATATGTCATAGCTGATCTGTTATTTAGGGAGTATTAAATCACTCCTTTCGCGATAGCTCATCGTTATTGTTTTCTAATAATCATGAAGGCAGATCTTCTGGCAAAGTATGGGGGTGTTGCTCCGAAAATGGCAGAAGAAGCTCATCTGCAAGTAATTGATCAGGTGTTATTGCTATAACTTAGATTTTCTATATTACCTTAGAAATACTTATGTGGTTGTCCTTAGCCAGTTCTAAATGCAATTAAGGAAATTAACCGTATGAATAAATTTCGTACATAAGTCACGTGTTGATGACGTTGAAGATTGCTCCTAAATATGCAGTTTTCATCATATCATGTTGCAGGTTGTACAGGAAGCCCTGGATAAGGCTAATTTAATAGCGAGTGATCTAACTGCAGTTGCTGTTACAATTGGTCCTGGTTTAAGTCTTTGTCTTCGTGGTAATTTATTTTCTAGGTTTTTTTTGGGGTATAATGGTATTGCATGAAGTCTGACGAGGCTTCTTAGGACAAATTCGTTTCCATTTGTTGTAGTTGGTGTGAGGAAAGCTCGTAAACTTGCTGGAAGTTTCAGTCTACCTATCATTGGTGTCCATCATATGGAGGCTCATGCTTTAGTAGCGAGGTATAGGAGACTGTTATGGGGTAGATAATATAGAACTTGTTTGCCACTATGAGTCTGATATGAATGCACATAAACCACGTTCGTTCTCTATTACGATGCTAGGCTATGCTTATTGTTCCATCCAGACGAATTGTCTACATTGTATGCTTATGCTGTTAATTTCAGGTTAACTGAACGGAAGTTACAATTTCCTTTCATGGCTATGCTTATTTCAGGTAAGAATGTGAGATCTTTTCCATCTATCTCTTCTTTTTTTCGAGTTTAGCAAAGGGTTCAGTAGTAAGAATTTGTATGTGAAGATGAATGATTGATAGTGCACAATTTGATGTCACAATATGTTGGAATCAAGGTAAAAATGGGTTTGAAGTAAATGGAGACTGTAAAGTCTTTCCATTTTGTTCAAATTATTTCCTAAAGACATGATTTCAATGGCTTATCTAATTCAAATTTGATTGAGCTATGATTTTCAACAACTTTATTAACTGGATAATTGTGACCAATGTTTTGGACGATTAAGGTACTTAAAATATGTCTGACACTGAACATGGCACATGTGTTCTCATAGCACGGATTAGCATACCCCATTATTTTCCAAGGCAAACTTGGTGTTCTAAGTTGTTTAGTTCTTCACTTTATATTCTCATGTTTGATCTTACAGCCACATGCTCTCTCTGTTTCGCTTCCATGTTTCTCAGGAGGACACAACCTTCTTATTCTTGCACGTGAACTTGGTCAATATGTACAGCTGGGGACCACCATAGATGATGCAATTGGTGAGGCATATGATAAGACAGCAAAATGGCTTGGTCTTGATATGAGGAGGGGTGGTGGACCAGCTATAGAGGAACTTGCTCGAGAGGGTGATGCAGAATCAGTCAAATTTTCAGTAAGCCATTGTTAAAACTTTGAATTCAGCGCTTTCAGTTAGTTATTCTCTTCAAATACAGAAGAACCTATTAACTAAAATTTAAGCATAAGGCTGCAATTAGTCTCTCCTTGGTGCTTATGTATTACGTCTAAAAACATGTTTGTCTTTTCTTTTTCTTATATTCTCCTTGTCATCACATTAGAAGAATGTTGATTTCTATGTCCAATAGAACAAAATTATGCCACATTGGTTCTTTTGCTTAATTGCTTTTTAAGGCAGTCTCTGATGTTTGATGCTTTTCTGCTGATTCAGACTCCAATGAAACAACATAAAGATTGCAATTTCTCATATGCTGGTCTGAAGACCCAAGTGAGACTGGCGATTGAATCTCGAAATATGTATGTGGTGAGCATGAATATTATAGTATTCTTGGGAGCTTAATCTATAAAGTTTGGTTGTTCATGGAGAGCTGATCCATGTAATGGTCTCCTTTGTTCTTTATATTAAGTTGGCATTGGTTTTCTGCAGCAATGCTGAAATTCCCATTTCTTCTGCAACCAACCATGATAGAAGCTCTCGAGCTGATATTGCAGCTTCCTTTCAGGTTACATTTTTGCCTTTTCTTTTCATTCTCCATTCCTTGAGTTTAAGGTGCACCTTTTCATTTATTTGGTTTACTCCCTTTGAATAATTTTTGTAGCGAGTTGCAGTGTTGCATTTGGAGGAAAGATGTGAACGGGCAATCGAATGGGCGAGGAAGATTGAGCCTTCTATAAAGTGTTTGGTGATGTGATTTACAATTGCTAGATTCTGTTCCCTCAAATTCCTTTTGATTGTTACTGCAATTTCTTTCAATGCAATTGGTACATGACCCTAATTTTTATTTTGCTTCCTGCAGGTTGTCTCAGGGGGTGTTGCATCAAATCAGTATGTTAGGGCGCAGCTTGATAAGGTTGTGAAAAAGAACAACCTGCAACTTATATGCCCACCTCCTAGTCTCTGTACTGATAATGGTAGGTCATTCGTCTGATTCTAGGTCGTCTTTCATAATGGATATCACTTCCAGTGTGGCTTTTCAATAAGACCTGTTCGCGCTTTGGTTTACAGAAGAGATGGGGAGGAGAGAATTCCGTACCCCCTTCGATTATATAACACTTGTATTTTCCTCTGCTAGGTGTAATGGTAGCTTGGACTGGCATCGAACACTTCTCCGTGGGAAGATTTGATCCTCCGCCACCTCCTGATGAACCTGAAGATCTTATGGTTTGTTTCCAATGCTTACAATCATCACTTTTTTCGTGTCTTCCAACACTGCATAGTATCAAGTAGAACTAACACTTTCTCGTAGTTTCTGATTATGAATACTCCATGTTATTCACATATGCAAGTACCTTCGACTCCATTTTTCCCTCTGACCCCTCATTTGAGAGATGCTGCTGATAATTGCCTAGCATTCACCCTTTCATACCTTTAACTTTTACGTGTTTTTTCTTAATGATTCAGTATGATATACGTCCAAGATGGCCATTAGGAGAGGAATATGCTGAGGGAAGAAGCGAAGCTCGTTCTCTAAGAACGGCTCGCATTCATCCATCTCTTACTTCTTTGATTCAGGCATCAATCAACCAGTAACGGCAATACGTTTCTGGTCTCCGAATTCTCACCCATGCCGTCTTCTCATATCAACTCAAGCCTAATCAAATTGGGTTTGGTATGTTAACTTCAGGTCAAGCCAGATTGGATCTTGTCTAGCCCGAGTAGGTTTGCCAAGCCTAATATAATTTGGTCTTGATACATATGTGCACAGAAATTTGGACCGGACTAATTTGTTTTCCATAAAAATTATGTATTGTTCAGACGAATATTCTTTAAGATTAATTTATAATAATATAATTTTTGTAATTTAACTTTTTTTAATCTGTAAATTTATCAAGTTATTTATTTTAAAATACAAAAAATTATTGCATACATCTAAAGTTTACTCAAAATTTTCGATTATATAAAATGTAAAAATGTTTATTCTCACATCCAACCAATATTAAGTTAAAATTAAAAATTAATAGTAAATTAAAATAGGATTAATAATATTAGCTCATATTCGAGTCTGGTATGAAGTTTGATTTGAAAATTTTGAATTTTCATTGAATATTAATTAAAAAATGTTATTTTTATTTTTATTTTAAAATTGTAGAAACTAATGATTGTAGTGACTTATTTCAAACTGGACTGATTTTGATTATGAAGTTTGAATTTATATTAAAAAATAATTTTATTTTAAATTTATAAAGAAAATGATATCATTAGTGACATTAGGATTTTAAAATTGGGTTCAAGCTTAACAGTTAATAGAGTCAAGTCGGACCAATATTACCAACCTTATTAAAAGCTAAAATAGTATGATTTTAGAGTGAATTAATCATTTTTGTGGGCAAGTTAACAAAGGGAGTTGCGCATTTAAGGTTGGTAATGATTCGGTCGGGCTGGGCCTGCCCAAAGTTGAGCCCAGTTTAAGACTTAGTTCAAACCTGAGCCCAATCAAGCCTAAATAGTCCGAAGCCCAAATCAACCTTATCCGGTCAGGCTCCTTTTTAATTTTATAAATTAAAAATAGAAAACGACATGTTTTCTTTATATATGTCAAGTTTTGGGTCAGGTCAAGTTAGATTAGGACCTGATTGCGGAGCCAAGACTCATTAGCATCCCTACATTTGGTTAATTAAAAATAAATTCAAACTTTGTTTAATTTTACAATTCTAGCTTAAAATTTAAAAAGTGACAATAAAGTACTTATATTTTTAATTATTTTTAATTCTATCCCAAATTTAAAAAGTGAAAATAAAATATTCAAATTTTATTTTTTTCAATTCTAAGCCGACATGATTGCCTTTATTAACTCTGCTTACCTAAATCATATTACGTAACCTTGATAATCTTACACTTTGATTTTAGTTTTTTTTTCATTTTCAAATTGTTCTCTCGATAGTCTCACTTTTAGATTTTCAGATTACGCTGCTCCGATGCTCTCACACCGAAGGTATCAGAAGAATGAATTGAAAATAAAGAGCTTACTGATGTAATAAGTTACAATGTAAGAGTGATATGAGATGTCGGAAAAACAAATATAAAACAAATAGTTGAAGTTATCGTAAGAACAAACAAATAACAAAGGGCTAAGATCGCATAAATTGATTTAGAAATTCTTATTTTAACAACATCATTTCATTAAATATTATTTATTGTATTAATTTTGGTCGACATATATTAATAATTAGAAATCCTTATATCTACCTAGCATTGAAAAAATTGATAATTTGAATATTTTATTACCACTTTTTAAATTTTAGGTTAAAATTAAAAAATATTTAAATATTTAATTATTACTTTTTAAAATTCTAAGTATAATTATAAAATTCAGCAAAGATATCATCTTTTAAAATTAAGCCTCCCTACGTTTAACCATGTTATCTAACACCTTGTTTGGAATACAAGGAATTGAATTCAATTCACTTCTTTGGTACAATCTTTTTTGCATGAATTCAATTCAAGTGTGGATTTAAACTCACATCCCCTTGTAAATTGAATTCACGCAATGAACCATGTGAATTGAAATCTAAAGGATGTTGGTTTCGTTTTTAACATTAAAAACCTAATAATATCCACAATTTCTCAACACTATCACAACAATAGTCGGCCCTCTTCTCCTCTTTTCTCACGCACCAGCAGACCATAAAGTTTAGAACTTTCTCTAATTTTTCTTTTTCCTAATCTGCCCCTTTTCGGTACTTAGTAGTTCAGACTCTAAGCAAGAGATAAAAGGGAGGATTGTGGAAAGAGACAAGTTCTTTGATCCAACAAAGCTCTGTAAAACTTCTGCTTTGTTCATGAAATCCAAATACCCACAAACCGGAACAACTAAAAGTTAAAGAAATTAATGAAAGAAGTACAAAATATTGTTTATACTTATTGGTTCAAGGCTTCAAGCTGGAGATAAAAGGAGGAATGTGGAAAAGACTGGTTTTTGATCAACCAAATTCTGTGAAAAATTTGTTACTGTTCAAGGAATCAGAAGAAAGGAATCAAAGAAGAAGAAACAGATAGCAAGAACGTAATCAGTAGAGCAATAATTGGAGAAAACAAAAAAAATACAAGTAGAAGAAGAAATGTGGGAAACCGTTGAAAGGTTTGAGCAGGGACGTTCTACTTCACTGAAAAAGATGAAGTTATCTATATATAGCATGCAAAATTTAGACTCAGTAATATTTTATTATAAATCTATTTCCACCACCGCTTTTAGAGAATTTTATAATAGTTTTTAATTTTACAAAATAAAAAATAGTTTTATAAAATTAAAAAATTATTTAATTTAAAATTACAATTTTTATTTAAAGATATTTTTATATTTTTATTTTAATGTTTGCATATTAAAAAAGTTATTTATTTAAGACTCCAACTTTATTTAAATTTTAATTTAATTGGGATAATATTATAATATTTTATATTTATTTATATTGAATTATATGTGAAATTATTTATACGAGGAAATTGTATATCATTTTTTAATTAGATTTAATCTTTTACCTGGTTCTCTTTATATATCAGGGGTAAATGTGTCATATAAAATAATTGAATTAAATTATGATTTTATTGGATTTGTTACAAACAGTGTGATTGAATTTAATTCTAATATTACTAGATTTGTTCTGACTAATATAAATTGAATTGAATTTAATTTTATTAATATAATTGAACTCAATTTGTTATTAATGAATTAAATTCGAAGTTCAAATAAGGTGTAAAACTAAAGAAGGGAGTAACCTGGGTCACACACTCACAGCGGGCGTTACGGCCCAATACATCGAAAAGGTTTCGAGCGCGAAAATGTAAAAAGCAAAGCGCACATTGTGACACACAGCCACAAGGAACGAGGTCGGAGAGACACAGTAATGGATATCTCGACGCTACCATTATCAGCAACAGTGAGAGGAAAGCTCATATCAGCAGGCTACATTTCTATCTCTTCGCTTGCTTCCATCTCCTCTTCGGATCTTGCTCGTGGTAGGTCGCTTATTCTTGTATTATGTCGCTGATTTCTCAACTCACCGTGCCTTATCATTGATTGTATTTGTATAGACTTAAATTTGTTGGACAGTGAAGCTCGAGAAATCCTGAAGGTTGCGTTCCCTGTTAATGGGATGGACAAAGTTGAGGGAAGCCACACCATTGTTAGTGGTATCTATCTTCTCCTGTCTGATTTATAACTCACTATGTTTTTTAACTAGCATGTACTGAGATCTGTGTATCTTTTTCGATTTCAACAGTTCCAATCCCTAGAAAACTCTTGCATTTGATCTGTCTTTTTCCATAATTTTCTTGTATGACACCAGTACTTCACTTTTTTTAATTTATGACGGGGAGATTCCATTTTAAATCTGAATTTTGAACTCGCCCTGTTGCAGGTGCAAAGAATGCTTGGGATATGCTTCATGAAGATGAATTCTTAACGAGAATTACCACGTCTTCTGCAGATCTAGACAACATTTTGGGTGGTGGTATAAGTTGCAAAGAAGTTACGGAAATTGGTGAGTGGACCTTTCCCTTCTACCTCCCGTGTTTGAAGTGTCTTAAGCAATTTGTGGAAGATTTTTGTGTTCGTTATGAGTTTTTTTGTGTTCATGTCTTTTGGTCTCGATGACTGCTTCTTATAGGTGGATTACCAGGCATTGGTAAAACGCAATTGGGGTATGAGATGTTATTTTGTGCCTTTTCTCAAGACAAATGCACAAGTTTGTGGTTGATGTAGAATTAGTTTGTAAATTCGAAACTGCAGGATTCAACTTGCAGTCAATGTGCAAATTCCATCTCATTGTGGTGGCCTAGGAGGGAAGGCAGTTTACATAGGTAACTTCATTTGCTCTCAATGCCTATTAGGCATGACAATGGGTTAGGCCGGATTGACGGGTTGCTTTTTCTCGGCCTAGACGGTCAGACAAAAACGACATTCTTTTAGCATTTTGTTCTGACGATTTGAGCAGGGCTGGTCCCCCCAAGCTAATTGCTTGGTCAATTTGAGCTTTTGCTTCGTTGACTTGCGCTGGGCGTAGACCGTTTTGTCATCCCTAGTGCTTTTTCAGCTGACCTTTTGTTAATTTCCAAGCTTTACCATCATGGTTCATTTTGGTGTGAGTTAGATACTGAAGGTAGTTTTATGGTGGAGCGTGCCTTGCAAATAGCTGAAGCATGTGTAGAGGACATGTCAGAATATAGTGAATTCGTACATAAGGGCTTTCAAGCTGGTCAAGAAACAATGCAATGCAAGGATATTATGAGAAACATTTATTATTTTCGTGCCTGCACTTATACGGAGCAAATCGCTTTGATAAATCATCTAGGCAGCTTCATATCAGAGCACAAAGACGTAGGTTCTTCTGAACCCTGATGGATTTTTTGCTATTTATTCTTTCATCTAACAGTTAGTCTACCTGGTTCTTCGTTCTTCCCCGAAGAAGGAGCAATTTGCTTCTGAACCTTGGGCAGTTCTCTACTCATTGCATCATTTTCTGTTATTGAGGATATTCTTTAACTGCTTTGAGAGAAAGAAGGGAACTCTTGTTCTTCTATGTTAATACCCTGATTTCCTATTGTCTTCACGTGCTGCTTTGATCCAAATAATGGCTCTACAGGAGTTAAAGATTTGTGTCTGATTCATTGAATGCTTACCATTTATGTTAACAGGTGAAGATTGTTATCATTGATAGTGTAACATTTCACTTCCGCCAAGACTTTGATGACTTAGCTCTCAGGACAAGAGTGCTCGGTGGGATGGCACTGAAGTTAATGAAGCTTGCAAAAGAGTTTTGTTTAGCGGTAACAATTTTCTTTTACTTCACAAATTCGGGGCTTAGGTGAGATTGGGTCCTGTCTGCCTGAGTTTTGGCCCGAAGTCGTGAAATTTTTTCTGTTTAGTCAGTCTTGAATTTAACTACCATCTGACACGACCCACCTTTTTGGGCCGTGTTGGCACTAGGGAATGGGTAG
>JANTPM010000009.1:30542834-30553936 GCA_025434745.1 Erythroxylum divaricatum | reverse complement strand
CCTCATAAATTGCAATCTAAGGTATGCCTAAGCACTCATTGGAAAGGTAGTTTTGCCTTCGGTACCAAGTATGAGTCACTATTATTTTGACTCTCGACTCCTCTCTCCACCTCTTGCAAGGAAATTAAGAATATAGATACGATTATTACCGTAATATTCATATCGAAGTTTCGCAATAAAGTAAAGTTTGAGAAGGTTTAATAATATACAACTTTATCCTTATATAATAGAGAGATTATTATTGACAGACCCGCATACAAATATGATAATAAAAGAGTGATGCAGATTAAAGAGTAAATACGTAAAATTGACATGTTAAATTATTAAGTAAATAAAATTACAATAAATATATAAATAAATAAAAAAGTGAAAAAAGGACAAGAAAAAATATTAATTCATAATTTTTAAGTCTTTCAACTTAATTAGAAGTTTGTTCGCATGTAAAAATCAATATTTTGAATTAAATATTGAATAAAGTTATAAAATTTGAAAAATAATTGAAAAAGATTATCCTTATGTATTGAATTTTAATAACAAAAATTATTGAACTAAATTAATCCAATAAAAATCGAAAAGTTAGTCGATTCGAAATTTTTATTATTAAACCGATCGAATTGGTTCAATTTTTAAAATTAATAAAAATAAAGTTTTGTTATATTTAAAGTTTTATTTGCTTATGAAAATAAAGTTCAATTATAATTAAATTTATTTAAGTGTTTAACGGTATTTAAACTTTTATTTACTTACCTGTAATTATTAAAAAGGTTGTTTCCAAATGACCTACATAAAGAGATAAATATAAAAATAAGAAATAACTAGTAAAAAGATTGCTTCTAAATGATCAACGTGAAGAGGGAAATATAAGAAAAAAATAAAAATAAAACAATAAAAATCATAATTAATTAAATTATAATTAATTACTTGCACAAGCGAAAATAATATATTAAAAAAACAAAAATTCAAAATTTACTTGGTTTTACCTAATTGATCTATTGGCTTTCAATAACATTTACACAAGTTTAATATAACTCCTTAGTGTGATAAAGAAGACATCTTTAACAAGAATAAGTCTAATAACAATAGTACTTGCATAAGTTTAAGTACACTATAAAATATAAATTTAAGTATGGTAAACTTTTAGTTTCACTAATAAATAAAAGTTTAAATACAGCAAAATATTTTTTATAAATTTAAGTATAATTAAATTTTATCCTTACACAAATTTAATTACATCTAAACTTTATAATTTTTAGTACAGTCAAATTTTGTTTTCACAAATAAATAAAAATTTAAATACAGAAAAATGCTTACACAAATTTAAATAGAATTAAAATATATTTTCATAAGTAAATAAAAATTTAAATACCGTTAAACACTTAAATAAATTTAATTTTAATTGAACTTTATTTTCATAATTTTTAAAAATTAATTGGTTTAACAATAAAAATCTCGAATCGGTTAATTTTTTTAGCTTTTATTGATTTGATTTAATTCAATAATTTTTGTTATAAAAAACTAATAAATAAGGATAATTTTTTTAAATTATTTTTCAAATTTTAAAACTTTATTAAATCTTTAATTCAAAATATTGATTTTTACATGTCAACAAACTTCTAATTTTAACAAATGTCCATTATTAATGAATTTCTATTTTAACATATATCTAAACTCAATAAAATTCTACTTCTACTATAATTCAAAACACATCCCACAAGTTGATTTTCTGAGAAACAATCCTCTCTTGAAACTCTAAAATTAACAGTTACACATAACGCAAACTTTTCGGGTCGGATCAGACCCATCGATATCATGTTAAGATTGACCCTCTAACCCACAATTACAAATCCATGAATGAAAAGATGACTCAATCACTAATAGTTGCATGTATGTAAAGGGCTCTCCTAGTTTAAGTGAGATCGTGGGGTTTGAACTCTTCTCATACATGTAGCTGTTTAAAACTTAAAGTTAGAGCTTTATATCCCGTAAAAGGCCTATTCGACTCGAATAGGGATTAATCTGAGTGTGGATGACTTAAAAGTGTCTTTCTATAATTAGAATCTGTCTAAGATATCTCGTGAGTAACCGAAAGAAAAGTTATATATGTATAATCCAAACAGAAACTAAATTTGAAATTAAGTCACGGTTGAATCAAGATCACGATGCAATTAATTAGGAAGTGATAAGGAGCAAGTTGCATTTAAGTTTCGTGGTCCATACAATAATCGAACATAAGTGAAATTAGAATACTCCTCGTATCGTGATTACTAATGATTTCACAGTCCCCATTGGATCCAACAACCATCTTTTAGCTTAAATAAAAGCTTATTTAAACTCACTTGCTAAATAAAGACCAACCTAAAGCTCTTCTTAATATAGGCAGTATATAAGTTTAGAGGTCCATAGTTCTAGGCTTCAAAGCCAATCAAATTGAAGTCGCAAAGTTGTAGTCAGGGCATTGACTAGCATAGCACCCACCGTTTTGCAATTTCTCATCTAAAATTTCCCAATTCAAAACCCTATATATAATCATCAACCAAAATCCCTATTTTTAAACAGAGTCAACTAAGTTAACCCCTAGTTATTTTGATTTTGACTCTGTTAACCTAAAATTCAAAAGTTCTCTCCCTCTCTCTCTATACCTCTCCCTCTCTTCCTGTTGGGCTTTCTCTCTCTACCCTCCATTCCTGAATCCTCTAATCACCATTTGTTTAAGCAGACAATCAATCAAAAGTTAAGCTTTTTATCTCTTTTCTTTTTCACTTTACTTTTACCAGATTGAGAAACTACCCTTAACCCATTCCGCCAAGAAACCTGAAAGATTCCTTATATCCCCCATAGAGCAAAGCTCAAAAGGAAAAGCCAAAGGCCACCAAATCAAGACCCTTTTTCTTGGTCTTCTTCACCACCGATATCTCTGATCAATCCCGAAAACCCTAGAAACCCAGATCAAGAACTAGGAAGGAAGGAAGTCAGTTTTATGTTCCAGATGAAACAAATGTCGCATCTTGACCACGCCCCATCAACGCCTGGTAAATTCAAGATGGAGAAATCTTATAGTAGGTTGAGGTGGCACTCATTCACCAAACTCACATTCTGGTCTTTTGTCTTCATTGGCTTGATTTACATCTTGTTTTATCGATCCCCGTCTTCCTCGCCGTCATCGACCGTCAATCCACTACCGTCCGATCTATCACGCCGTTCGCTCCGCACGTCTTCTTGGGGAGGACCCGATTGGGAGAAACGGGTCAGAGCGTCCTCTCGAATCCGGTCTCGCAATGGCATGTCGGTACTGGTCACCGGCGCCGCCGGTTTCGTTGGGACCCACGTCTCTGCTGCTCTGAAACGGCGCGGCGATGGTGTCGTCGGGCTTGATAACTTTAATGACTACTACGACCCATCTCTGAAACGAGATCGACAAGCTCTTCTTGAACGGGCTGGGGTGTTTATCGTGGAAGGAGACATAAACGACGTCGATTTGCTGAAGAAACTGTTTGAAGTTGTGCGCTTCTCTCATGTGATGCATTTAGCTGCTCAAGCTGGGGTTAGGTATGCCATGCAAAATCCTGGCTCTTATGTGCATAGTAACATTGCTGGATTTGTTAATTTGCTTGAAGTCTGTAAAGAAGCAAACCCACAACCTGCAATTGTGTGGGCATCTTCTAGTTCAGTGTATGGACTCAATACAAAAGTACCCTTTTCGGAGAAAGATAGAACTGATCAACCTGCTAGCTTATATGCTGCTACTAAAAAGGCTGGAGAGGAGATTGCTCATACTTACAATCATATTTACGGTCTTTCGCTTACTGGGTTGCGATTTTTCACGGTGTATGGCCCTTGGGGGAGGCCAGACATGGCATATTTCTTTTTCACGAGGGATATGTTGAAAGGCAAGAGTATACCAATTTTTGAGGCAGCAAATCATGGTACTGTTGCTAGGGATTTCACCTATATAGATGATATTGTTAAGGGGTGCTTGGCTTCATTGGATACTGCAGAGAAGAGTACTGGGAGTGGAGGGAAAAAGAAGGGTCCAGCACAGTTGAGGGTGTTCAATTTAGGGAATACGTCTCCGGTGCCAGTTACGGATCTGGTGAGTTCATTGGAAAGGCTTTTGAAGGTGAAAGCTAAGAGGAATATCATGAAGCTGCCAAGGAATGGAGATGTTCAATTCACGCATGCCAATATTAGCTTGGCACAGAGGGAACTTGGGTATAAGCCTTCCACAGATCTGCATGCAGGTTTGAAGAAATTTGTGAGGTGGTACCTCAGTTACTACTCTGCTGGAGGAAAGAAGGCAGATGCACGATGATGACGATGATGATGATTAGCAATCTTTGGTTGCAAGATCGGGTACCCTTGAAGAATTACTTGTTCATTATGATTCTTATGATTGTTTTTTTTAACACTTATGTTCAGCCCGTGCACGATTTTTGTGTTTCCATATATTGATCAATTGATGCTATAAGAGGTGAGCTATCATGTCCAACCTTGAAGAAGATATTCGGGTTCGTTCCTTGGTGGATATCTTTGCGGGGACCTTCCAAGATGTATCGAAGATAGCATCTTTCTTTTCTTCCTTTCTTCCATTTTTGGACTTTGTAATTGCCTTAGTTGCAGATTGCAGAATTGTAGCATTCATGACTAATAGAGAATATGCTGATTATTGGACATGTACCATTTCTACTCAACTCGAATAAAATAGCACACAATATTTCAAATTTCTGCCAGTTACTTAGATAAATTTTGACTCCCTTTATGTGTGGAAACTTGTTTCCTTTTGTATAAATGGCTTTGATACGATACTCTTGCCTTGTTTGAGCAACTTGTTCATATGTTGTAGAATCTCCACATGAATAAGTGAACGAGTACTTTTAGTTTTATATTGTATTTGAACTCCAAAGTTTCCTCCTGTTGTTCACAGATTACTTATTCACCAGTTCTAGAGGGTGATGTTTTAACTCTCAGAAAGATGTCATGTCTCTGACAGGTCCAAGATGTTTGCTAGACAAATTGTGCTGTGGCTTGTGGAGAAATAGTTTCATTATCTTTAATCGTATGCAAAAGCTGTTCTTTAGTAGCCGAAGGTTAGGCTAGACCCATCAGTTGCTGGAGGTGATTCAGATGTATTTCAAACGTGTCAGCATTTAGTCTTGACTCTGCAATTGCTTTAGGGTTGAATACGCTAGAATTTTATGAAACATTAACATAACGTGACTAATAAAAGTGTATGATAACTAAATAATTAAAAGTAAGTACTAGTTGAATTAATTTAATGTAATTTATCAATAATTGACTAAGAACCAAGCCTACATCGTCCAAGTTACCCTAAAACAAAAGGATAAGATTATTGTCTAATAATAAAAGTCATATTAAGTTGCAAGCCTGTACCAAACGTAAGAAAGGGCATTATCTGTTGGTACAAGATGCTTGATACTTGAACAAGACAGCAACAATCTCAAACCAATTAAAGTTGAACTAATATAATACTGAGGATTCGTAAGATGTTGCAGCCAAAAAACCAATTATGGCTTTCTTTCTATCAAATTGAATAGCAATTGTCTGTAGCTAAGCTGTGACCAAGAAGGCTGAACTAACCAAATAACATACTCGAAGCTCGTAGTTGGTTCTTTCCACTCATCAAAATGAGGTATAACATATCAGAAATGTCAGAAAACGAACTGAAGTAGTTCCGAGACTTGAGCATAAGGTGCTTCTTCAACCTGCAAGATAAAAGAGGTCAAACAGTGGAATTACAAATTCTACTTCAAAGTTCAAATTCATTCTTCACTCAACTCTGTGTTTATGTTTAACATCTTCTTGGGACCAACTAAACAAATACTACAGAGTCAGTTAGATATCATGTAAGTTCATCTTTTAACTATAGTAAGAATACCACCAAATGATCAATGTTCATACAACTTGACTAAATACATATACCTTGACATCTAAGGGCATGCCATGAAATTGGCCATCTTCCCTCGGATGTTGTCCAATTATACGTAGCACATGGTAGATGTCAAGGTATGAGCTAAGAGGTCTCCCGGCATTCGAGAAGCTTTCCTATACTTGGACTTGTGATCTTTTAGTACTTCTTGGAGCAAAATCTCTGCACTGTCGCCCAATATCAAATGGTAAATCTTTGCGGAGATCTTATAAGCAGAAGAAAAGGTAATAAGAATGAGGAGGTTAGCCAGAAACCAGAGTTGTTTCTTTTGAATTCCATATAAAATATAAAAAAGTGAAAACCAAGAGAATGAAAACTTTGCTTTGAGGCATTGTCACCTGGATTTAATCTTCAAGAATTGCTAAGAACGCTCTGATTTTCCTATGCCATTGATCTCTCTGCCTTAGTATATGAAGTATTTCCAACAGTAACCACATTACATGATTCCCAAATATCCTATGAAGCATCATAAATGGCAAATACAGTGACAATGGCAAGGTTATCTCCAACTTAAAGAGGCAAAATTTAGTAAATGGGTGTTGTTAAGAGCTTCCAATCCCTAACGGATAACATTAAAAGTGGCATTCACTACATTTGAAGGAAAGCATCCCAAACAGAAGGCAACTACTAAGCATAAAAATGGCTGACATAGTCCATACCAGAGCTCAGCAGTTCTAGTTCCTGAAGGTCTCATGACAAAAAAACTTAGAACAACGAATAAGGTACAGAAAAAACCTTGACATTGCAGGTGATTAGGCAAGTCCTGACCAGCAGCGGGTCCAAGAACAAAATGACCGAACTTCTAATTCAGTTTCTTCTGCGGATCTTTAAAAATTGAGTTATGGTTCAGTTGCATAACTGAATAGAATCAAACTAGCCACCGCAATACCTCATGCCTGAGACCTCACTAACCGAGTGACCATTAACAAAACGACAAACGCCAAGAAAGTGAAGAACTTTCATTGCCAATCAAACATTTAACAGAATCATGGTCTTAACCTGATGGGAAACAAGCATCACAAGTGGCTTCAGGCGAGACAGAAGGATTGGGATGTGGACATGTTGGAGAGCTTGGCCAGCAATGAGAAACAGTTAAACAAGCTCAACAAAGTGATATTAGGGAAAAAGATCCATAGGAAAATCTTGGAGGTCCAATGACAAAGTTGCGGGTTAAGCGTGCTAAAGAGGCTCTTAAGTCTTAACAATATGACGGTGGATCTGTGTGCAAAAACAGAAGCTAAAACACTTGAGAACACATCACTAAAGTTTATAATGATGATTCAAGCTTGGAGCAATGTGTTGGAATTGTTGAAGAAGGCTGGACTTGATGCACGACTTGAAACAACTGTTACAATTAGGTTGTTTTGAGCATCTTTGGCCAATTACTTGAGTTTTTTATTTTATGTATTCAGAACCTTTTTTTTTTAATTAAAAGGAGACATTCAAAATAAATTACAAAGTGAGTCTGGGAAAACTAGTTCCCGACATATCCTCAAAGAGGAAACGTCGGCACCCTATAAGTGCAGTATCAAAATAAGTAACGTCGACATCAAAAGTAACAGTGTGAGTGGCAAGCCAGTCAGCACTTCTTTTGTTGTTCATATTAGAATGGGCCAAATACTCTTTATTTCATGTTTGTAGGCAAACTTCATTTATTCAATATTAAAAAAAAAAAGTGTTCTTTTATATTATTTTAGAGAAATCCTTCTTTGATTTTCTCTAAAGACTTGGTTTTCATTCAAGCAAGTGCTTGTGAAGATCAAACTCATTTATTATCACCCCCAATCCTTCCTAAATTCTGTAGGTGTGGCGGAAATACCTTCTGAGGTGTTTTTGTCATTCTTGCGTAATGTTGAATGTTTCTTAGATCCTGGATTTATGATTTGTCAATCACTTTAATGTAAATTAATATATGACATTATTTTAATTAATAAAAGACTTTATTTATCTTTATGTATTAATTTAATTAATATTTTATGTTTTAATACTAAAAGTAAAATTCTTAAAATAATTACTATATAATTGAAATTATAATGATATCATAATTATGATATTCAATTTATACTTATGTATTATTTTTAAATGTTTCTAGTTGTAGTTTCATTAAGACGAGATATTGTTGAAAAGATAAAATTAGAACACATTATGTTTCTTTCTTATAAAAAATTAATTAATCTCATAAATTAAAGTAAGAAGATACTTAAACTAATATGTGAGTGATTACTTTTTATTATTTATTTATTATTTTTTGTTATTACTTTCTTTTTCTTGTGATGTGGATTATTTGAAAACAATCTCCCTATTAATTATGTTATGTACTGTTGAATTTCTCCAGATTTCACATCTTAGTGAGATTTTTATTGAGTATTATTGTTATGTTGGCAGTCTTTGCAGTGATCATAACGAATATTGCTTAAATTATTTATAAGAATAATTTATACAATATTAACCATTATCTTATTAACATTTCACATTGAGAATTTGGAAAACTTGAAGTTTCCTTTCAAAGCTTACACAAGCAATTTACATCATCTCAGGGTCTGATTCAGAAGCTTCTAAATCATCAACAACATCTAGAATAACTGACATCTGATTTGGGCATCCACTGAGTATCCAACAAAGAGTAAACCTCTGTTACCTGTGGATGAGATCCATCTTGCACAAAGAACTGATTAACAATTCCCTCAAGTTCAATCCAACTGCAACCAGGAATTTTCTTTAAGTTCTTCTTCTTCATCATTGTCCTAATTCTTTGAACATCATCCCACATACCAAGATCAGCATATGTATTTGAAAGAAGTACATAAGAACCTGAACTAGAAGAATCCAGGCTCATAAGATGTTCAGCTACAGGCTTTACAATGGTCAAGCTTTCGTTAACTCTACAAGCATTGAGCAAAGTTCTCCAGATCACGTCATTAGGTTCGATAGGCATTTCCTCTACGAATTTTCTTGCTTCTTCTACATGCCCTGCACGGCCAAGAATGTCAACCATGCACCCATAGTGTTGCAGCTTTGGCTCCAGCTTGTGAATTCTTCTCATTATCTCAAAACACACAATACCTTCCTTAACCAAGCCAGCATGGCCACAAGCATTTAACAAACCTACAAACGTGATATCGTCAGGTTTAATGCAATCCCTCTCCATCTCCATGAGCAAACCAAAAGCCAATTCTCCCATTCCATGAATTGCCAACCCACAAATCATAGCATTCCAATGATCAACACTTTTCTCTCTTGTTTCTTCAAACACCAACATGGCATTCTCAATACTGCCCACTTTAGAATACATGTCAATGAGCGCAACACCGAGTTTTTCATCCAGATGAATCCCGTTTTCTTGCAGATAAAGATGCAAAGCTACCCCCTTTTCGATATGTCCTAGTTGAGCAATCGCCGAAAGAGCAATTAACAACGTGGCACGATCGGGGGACAAAGCACCTTCAGTTTGCATACTATAAAAGATATCTAAAGCTTCCATGAAGTAACCATTGTGTACATAACCACCCATCATCGCATTACAAACGACAACATCTTTTTCAAGCATTTCGTCAAACAAACTCCTAGCAGTACTAACCCTCCCTACTTTTGCATACCCATCGATCATATTAGCTCTTGTGACCATATCACTCTTCGGCATCTTGTCAAATAAGGCTTGAGCATCATCCATCCTCCCACATTTCACATACCCATTAATCATCGAATTCCACGAAATCAAGTCCCTCTCAGGCATTTCATCAAACAGTTGCTTAGCAAATCGAACTCCATCTTCCAATTGTGCGTACCCACTTATCAAGGAATTCCAAGATATCAAACTTCTCTCCTCCATCGGCATTAAATCAAATAAGTCACGAGCCAAGTCCATTTTCCCTCCCTTAACATAGCCATCTATCATAGTATTATACGAAACCGAGTCCCTTATCTTCATCCAGTCAAACACTTGGCGAGCAAACCCTAGACAACGACAACGAGTATACAGAGCTATCAAACAATTCTGTAAGAACAAATTTGAACCAAATTCCAGTTTGCTCAAAAACCCATGAATCTGCATTCCCTCCTTAACTAAACGCACCCGAGAACAGGCTTTCAACACCAAAGACACAGAAAACTCATCCATAAACACCCCATTCTCGAGCATCAAACAAAAAACCCACAAAGCTTCTATCGGTTCCTGCCCGTGGGAATAGGTTTTAACAACAGCATTCCAAAGGAAAGTATCGTCCTCTCTGTTACCGCAAGCGTGATGCGTAAAGAAGATGTAGCGAGACAATTCAATAAGCGGAATGTGGGGTGAAGCAGAGAGGGAGAGCACAATTTTGGCGGTCAGAGAAGAGTTCTTGACGAACCCAGTTGTTACAAGTCTCGCGTGTACTTGGTCGATGTCCTTCGAGGTTTTGCAACTCTGAAGAAGAATCAACGTCTGAATCGGAGAGCTCCATGGTTGGTGGTTTAGGTTCGCACGGAGCAACATTAATACAAATTTAAGGTCTTCAATCTTTCGAAAGCTGGGTGGATAGTTTGAATGTAACGGATTACGCAAACAAGCCACGTGTCAGCGAATGGGACTATGTTACGGGTAAAGCAAACGAACTTGATAACTAAACGACCCACCGTTAGAGGATATTTTTGCCCAACGACGGCCGTTACAAGTTGAAAGTTAGAAAACGGCGCCGTTTTAAGTGCCTCCGAATTGAATTATAACGTATATCGGAAGCTTTTATACAGATTATGGAGCAACAATTGTTTTCCGGAAATGTAACAGGCGAGAGTAAAAAGGGTGTTGTTTTTTTCCCTGATTCCTGGCAGAGGAAAAGGCTAATTACAGCAGTAACTAAGCAATGAATCGAAATTGTTAAAGGTAAGGGTAGATGGATTAGGTTTAAAGGTCCTGTTATAAATTACAGAAAGAAACAAGAAATGAGATACTGCAAAAATGGAAACCTTCCTGTTCCTGGAATCACTCACTAGACAATAACTAATTCGCTTGTTTGTTATACAGAAATTCTAAAGTACTAGTCGAGTTTGATTGCTCGAAAGTTTGCACAAGTTTGTGTGGAATAGATTGGGTGCAACCTTAGAAATTGTTAGTTATTTGCTTAGTTGATAATTATTGGGTTTGTTTCAACGTTAATAAAATCCCTATTATTAAGGGATGCTC
>JANTPM010000009.1:30501573-30542734 GCA_025434745.1 Erythroxylum divaricatum | reverse complement strand
GTTGTCCTTCCTCTCGCGATTGGGTCAAATCAGCTTGGTTCCCTATAATAAACCAAGTTTCCACACAATTAATATTCGTAGCAAATATTATCAGGGCTCGAAAAGCAATAAGTAAAGCATTAAAAGTCTCCTTCCGATTCTCCTCGAAATTTCCGAACTTTCTGAAATAATTTCCGAATTTTTCCTTCTTCACACAACTCGTAGTCCTTAATTTCTAGATCCCAACGAATCCAAAATCACCTCAATTGGGCATCTACACCAAAAGATATCCTCGATCAAAATTGCACTTTCGGAAACAGGGGGCCTCGCCGCGACGAAGGGACGCTCGTCGCGACGAAGGACCCTGCTCGCCGCGGCGAAGACCAGGCGCGCCGCGGCGTGCACCTATGCACGCGTCGCGGCGTGCTCATCACTCGCACGCCGCGACGTGCAACGCTGCGCGCCGCGACGTGCACGTCCATTTGTGCACGCCGCGACGTGCACCTTGTGCACGCGGCGTCTGCAAAAATAATTCACACGCCGCGGCGTGTTCTTGCACACGTCGCGACGTGCGAATGAAGTTGTGACTCCGAAACCCAGAAATCTGCAGATTTCGACTGCCAAATCCTCCATTTAACACATTCAACACTTCTAATCAATATAACAGGTCTCATACTACCTTTCTAACTCAATAACATCTTAAAATCAATCAACCACGCATCAATTCAAGATTTTCTACCTATTTTCCCTTCCGAACCTTAATCCATCGATTTCACTCAAACCAAGATATCTAAACGTTTAAATCCAATCAAAACAGGTTAGATGGAAGCTAAACTTACTTGAGATTGCTTTGAATCGTCGGAAATCACCAAAAATCACGGATCCTCTTTCCTCTTCCTCTCTTCCCCTCGACGGCGCTTCTTCCTTTTTCTTCTTTCCTTTTTCCCTTCTTTTCCGTCTTCGATTCTTCAATTCTTCTTTTATACTCGTTTTATTTTAACCTAAAGAAACAAATTACCTTAATTAGCCTAACTCCCTTCTCCTCTTACATAAACGGCCCAAAGTGCCCTCACATAATTTAATCCACTAATACCTTATTTAATCTCAATTAACCATCATTATCCATAATTTTCTCAATTAATCCGAATTAAGGCACAAATCACATAATAATATCATAAAAATATTCGGGGCCTAACAAAAATAACCTTCGTCGGTAAAATGCAATGAATTTATCGACGGATAACCAACCTCCCTTGGTAAAATGCAGTGAAATTACCAACAACCATTCAATATCCGTCGATAAAGTTAGTCGTTAATTCACTGACGGATTTTTGTATCCGTACGTAAGTTTATCCACAAAAACCACTTGTCTGTCACTAAAATCACCGACCGAAAGAGATCTTTTGTTGCTAAATTTATCGACAGTACATAAATTACCGTCGCTAAATATAGCAATGGAACAGGAGTTGCCCGTTGGTAAATTTGTGACAAAAAATCTATACTCCATCACTAATTATTACCTACAGTCATTTTTTAGATGATCTGTTTCATTGGTAAATCTCATCGCTAACTTAGCTTACGAACGAAAAACCTTTATATTCCATCGGTAATTTACCTAATCTCATTTTTCTTATAGTGAGTTTGATATTTAGGCAAATTTTAGGTCTCCCAAAATCTAGGATCAAGTAATATAAGCCAAATCAGGCTTTAGGATAGAATTGGGCTGCTTATAAGAGGCTTTAGGCTGGCACAAGTGGCCTTAGGACTACCCAGGCCCTACTCATTACCAAGCCTACAAAGCACTTTCTCACATGTTTCTCCATATTAATGCCACTAAATTCACTTACATTTCACTTTTAAAAATTTTGTTTTTCTCTACTAATGTTGATCATGTTCTTTTGTTTTTTATCACTCGGTTTTCTTTTAACTATACCAAACTAAAACAAATTAAGGAATAAATAGTCTTTGATTTGATGAAAGAAAATTAATTTAACTATCTTGCTATTTGGATGATGAATGGGATCTTATACATAAGGCATAATAGTTTAGTTAGTTATTGAAAATAATAAACTTAAATATTAAAAATAAAGATAATTATGCTGGAATTAATTTGAGTATATGAGTTATATCTTTTAAATTTTAAGGGTTAAGTATGTCTAGTTATTTGTTAATATATGAATATGATAATAGTCTTAAAATATCAAGAGTTTAGGCATAGTTATTAAGTTATTATACTATATATGTAAATAATGTAGTATTATATATAGAATAGAGTGTTGTTATAAGAAAAGATTGTTTGTTTAAATCCTCCATATCCTTTAATTCTCTTCTTTTTCTTAAAAAACTTATTTACTCTTCTTTTATTTTGGTACCAGAGCGCCTTAGATTACGAAGAAAAGAAAAGTTAAATTTATCACCATCAATTTATTCATATGAAAAATTTGGTCAAAACCATCAACTAAGTTTCATGGCAAGAATTAATTTAAAGATGATTTAAGAAAGCACATTTAGTTTAGATAACAGGCAAATCCAAAGAAGGAAACGAAAAATGAAGTAGCTTTGCAAGTGATAAGACATCTGAATTATTTTTATAATATCACCATCTGAGATGTAAATCAAAGAGAGTTATATAAATAAAACTTAAAAAAGTTTAGTCTATTTAAGCATATAATATTTTTAAAAATAATATGAGAAAGATAAGTATTGAAAGATGTATATAAATCTTATGAAATTTTACAAATTAATTTTGATAAAATTATCAAAGAGTTAAATGAATTTAGGCAAAAACATAAGGAAAAGAAGCTGTTTATGGTTACTGCTTAAGATATAAAAAAAAAAAATTTGCGTTTGCGAATTTTTTAAGATGCACTGTAAGTAATTGCTAAGGGTAAATGACAAGACAATAAGTTTTAAGGAGAATGATGATAAAATAATAAATTTAAATGTTAAGAATAAATACAAGTGTATTAAAATTAAGTTGAGTATATAAAAAGCTATAGGTTATGTCTATTAAATCTTAAAAGTTAAATGTAATTTATTATATGTTAATACATGTATAATAACATTTTTGAAATTATTAAAAGTTTAGGCATAGTTATTTAGTGTATTTATATGTGTGTGCATGTACGTACATTTGTATATGTGTGCAATCTTATAGTATTGTATATATATAGAGTGAAATGACACTAAAAGCATAGTGTTATTATGATAAAAATTATGTTTTATTAGAATTCTCTCTCCACGTAATTTCTTTTTTTAAAATACTTATTTTCACTTATTCTATAGCCAACAATAATAATCCAAAATAACCTATTGTGAGGTTATGTCGTAGCTTATCAAAAGAAATTGTCAAGATTTTGCACAGAATAAAAACTGTGGATGTATGATGAAAAATATGATTAATTTTGATGTTTATGTGAGAACTTCATTAACAGATTTGTATGTTCTCGAAGAGTTTTGGTTAATTTCTAATAATTTTGAAAAATAATATATACATGTTATTTTAGAATTAATAACAACAACATTCTAATAAAAATTCCACTAAAATATAGGTTCGGGGAGGTCCAAAAGTATGTAATATTTTTCCTAACAAGTAAAAAGATTGTTTCTGATAGACTCACTTGAAAAAATATTGTTGAAAATAATTTGAATAATATAAAAGCCAACAAATAAATAAATAACTGCATAAAAATAAAAAAAAATAAAGATAAAGATAAATAAGCAAATAAATAAACACACAAGAAAGAAGAAAATAATAACATAGACAAACAATTGAAAGAGAAAAAATATGAAAAATAAATAAAACACTAAAAGGGCAATTAAAGTACTATAAATAAAAGTATTTAAGATAAACACAAGATACTATGATCAAAGGAAAAGACTTAAAAGACCTATGAAAAGAGAGACTTCTCTATGTAATATCCTCTACCTGTATCTTAGTTTGCTAAAGTTTTCTATTAAGGGCCAAGTTCTAGGTAAGGTCCGGTAGGGCCATATCATACTTGATCATCTCCTTTCAATTCATCTTAGGTCTTCATTTTCTTTTCTTTAAATCCCTAAGCACAAACCCCTAGCAGCTAGGGTATTAAGATGTCTCCTCTTAATATGCCTGAACTACTTAAGTCTTGTCTCCCTTAATTACCGTCAATGTTAGCTACTCTGAACTTGTCTCTGACCACTATATTATGAGCTTATCTCTTCTTGTAAGATTGCACATCCACTAGAGCATTCTCATCTCTTCTACCATTAATTTATGACTATGCACTTTTTTGACGGATCAACACTCCACCTCATAGAGCATGATGAACCTAATTACTAAACAGTTGAATTTACCTTTTAGCTTGAGTCGTATTTTCTTGTCGTATCAAACTCTTAATATTCACCTTAATTTGATATGGTGAACTATGTCATCATCTATCTTGCCATTGCTTTAGATGATGAATCCAAGGTAATTAAAACAGTCTTTATGTGGTGTAATTTATGAACTAATCTTTATTTCCACATCGAATGTAGCCTTGTGACCCAAAAAATTGCATTCTTAGTACTTAGTCTTAATCCTACTTAATTTAAATCCCCTCAATTTTAGCCTATCCCTCCAAAATTTTAGCATGGCATTAATACCTTGCTTTGTTTCATCCACTAAAGCAATATCATTAGCAAACAACATATACTAATGCACATATACTTAGATATTCATTGTAAGCCATCCATAACTATTGAAAACAAGAAGGGGCTCAAGGAGAAACCTTGGTGTAGCTCAATATCAATTAAAAAATGCTTTGTATCTCCTCTTGATGTCCTTGCTCTAGTCTTAACACCTTCATACATATCCTTAATGACTCATATATACATCACAGGACAAGAGCCCTCTTAACTTTTAAACACCTACATATAGCTTCCTTAGTTACCTTGTCATAAGTCTTTTCTTCAATGAAAATTATATACAGGTCCCTTTTTCTGTCCTTGTAATATTCCATTAATGGTCCAAGGAGGCGTATAGTTTTTATCGTGGACCTCCCTGGTATGAAACCAAATTGGTTCTCTTAAATAAGTGATCTCACTCTCTTCTCAATCACCCTCTCCCATAACTTCATGGTGAGACTGAGTAGTTTGATGCCTCCATAGTTGTTATATATTTGGATTTCCCCTTTGTTTTTGTAGAGAGGGATTAGTATGCTAATTTTTCGATCATCTGACATTTTGGCAGACTTGAGGATCACATTAAAAAACTTGTCTAACTAAATAAGACCCTTTTCTCTTAAGTTCTTTCTCACCTCTATAGGTAGCTCATCAAATATTACTATCCTTCTACTCTTTGTCTTCCTTAAAGCTCCTTTAATTTCTTTTCTCATGATTTTCCAATAATAAGTGAAGCTACGATATTTTTCAGAAGTGCTAAGATCATCTTTATTAAAAAGGTTATAGAAATATCTTTGTCATCTTCTCTTAATGTCATTTTCATCCACTAGCATACATCCTACTTCATCTTTTATACAACGAATTTGATTCAAGTCTCTCACTTTCCATTTCCTAGCTCTTGTTAAGTTAAATATATCATTTTCTTTACCCTTAGTTTCAAATCATTGACATAATCTCTCTTAAGCTTTACTTTTGGCTTCTAAGACTATCTTTTTAGCCTCTTTCTTTGCTAACTTGTAACTATCTTTATTAACTAACCTCTCTGCATCCGTGTTGCTATCTAATAAATCTTTATAGGTAGCCTTCTTGATCTTTACCTTTTATTGTATATCTTCATTCCACTACTAAGACTCCTTCTTACTACCCTTGGGTCCTTTAGAAACTCCCAAGATTCCTTAGTTGTATTCCTTGAAGGAGTTATTACTCCCTCCCATATCTAATTAGTTTCTATTCTTATTCAGACATTACTCTATCCCTAAGTTGTTCCACAGTTTCCACTTTTAGATTCAACTATCTAACTCTAGCACACCTCTAGGGACTTATCTTCTATATCTAATCCTTAATTATAAGATCTATAACTAATAATCTATGTTAAGTTGACAAGCATGCGTTAGGTATCACCTTGCAATCTTTGCAACTAGGTTGATCGTTTTGCCTAAAAGTCACCATGTGCTCCTTATTTTTGTTGAAAAAGGAGTTGGATACAACCAAATCAAACGCTACCAAATTCTAAAAAAAGTAGCCCCACTGTCATTCATATCTTCATACTCAAAACTCCCATGATCATAAGAATACTCGTCTGACATCACCCTAATATGGCCATTAAAGCCTTCTCCTAGAATAACTTTCTTGTTAGGGGGAATCTTCTGAATTATCTCATCTAACTCTTCCAAGAATTGACACTGAAGTTATTCTTCCAATCATACTTGGATGAATAAGCACGCACCATATTTAAAACAATATCTTTCAGCACAATCTTTAACGATAAAATCTTATCATTAGTCTTCTTTACCCTCACTAATTCCAATGACTCCCTTGTAAGAGCCCCGATATTCTAAGAACCTATTAGCAATCTGCCAATTTTTTTCTCTCCTCCTACCCTCGAAATTCACTGAAGGACTAGCCTTAGTGCTATCATTAGAAGTCAAAGCAGCTACTACTACGTTAACACCCAACACAAGCTATACAAGATAAGCATAACAAGGCCCTAAATGATGCTAAGACTACACGAGAAAAGAAGTAAGGACTGAGCTTAAAAAATGAATAAAAGGGAAATAAACAACAAAAATAAAAAAAATGAAAACAATTATAGAAAATAATAACAATTGCAAATATATATATGTATAGGTATAAGATTTAACTCTTCTGACAAGAAATAAAAGAACTTTCTTAAGCTTTTAAGAAACTTGCAAAGGAGCTATAGAGTCATGAAGGCAAATGTCAAAGATTAAAAATAAGGAATGAATAACTAAATATAGAGAACACTGTCACGAGATTGACCTTATGAACTCCATGGTATGTAAACATTCAGTATTCCCAAATGATATTGCAATCCTTTAGATTATTCTGTACACAAGCAAATAAATAGAAAGCAAAAAAGAACTACCAAAGTTTGAAATCTAACAATTAATATAAGCAAAAACCTATAAGCTTAAATCTTGGACCTAAAACTACAAATCAAAATAGCAAGGATACATGCAAGAATAAAAGCAAGTTTTAATATGTGACAGGAAGAGAAATCATTAAAATTATCAAAACAATCAAGTTTGGAAACACTAAATTGTGAAATAACAACTATATGCTGAAAATACTAACAACCTAAAAGCCCCAAAAAGAAGAAGTGGTCCTTGCAAATGTACTCCTGAAGCTGATGATGAACGAAACAACACAATCTTAAATTGACGCTTAAGAAAGAAAGGAAGTGAAAAGCAAAATTGTAAATCCTATAATTTGAAAATGATAGAGGGAAAAGTCCAAGTTGTCCTGTGTACAATTACATAAGATAGAAATATTTTGAATTCATAGCACAATCCAAAGTTAAGGAAATTTCTAAAAAATTATCACCGATTAAAAAGAACTTGAAATTGATTATTAAGTGGGGCAAATCCTCACCAAGTATGAGAAAACGAGAGAGAGAGAGAGAGAGTACCTTTGGTTCTAAGGTAGATATGTCCAAAGGCGTTTGTTTCTTGCTTCTAGTAATGCACTTATACTATTGTTAAAAGCATAGTGAGAGAGAGAGACGGAGATATTTACTTCCTTACCCTTAAAATTGTGTTTCGAAATTTTAGAACCCAAAACTTATTTCTTGGGTTTGGAATGAAACAATTTGAACTAGGTTTTATAGCAAAAGCATCATTATTTTGAAAATTAAATCTCATACGTTTTTTAGAGAGAAATAAGAGATCTATAATCTTCTTTTACATACCCATAATATGTCATTGAGGCATATAATTAATCAAATTAAAATTCTGAAACTCAAGTAATTACATCAAAACTTTAATTAGACAAAAGTAGTAAATTTTAAAACAACAAAACAATGAATTAAACTTTTCACAATTTTTTACAAAACATATTAATCCATAAATATGTATACTTTATGATTGCTTTTACTTACAATTCATTAATTTCATGATAATTGTGGAAGGTAGCGCCCTCATGTATAGATAGTTAAAGTGCTTTTATGAAGATAAAAGGATTGGATTTAAGAAAATAACTTATAATAAAATTGAGACGTATATATATGGAAAGAAAGTTCATAATCCCAAGTTTTGTTATGTTCCAACGGATATTAGGAATATATTGGAGTTAGGCAACGTAGTTTCATGGACTTAATGGTCACGACTGAGATACTTAAACCTGGTTTGTTCGTTATTTAGATGGACTAACCGTTAAGGCTCTTTGTTCCTTGTTCTTTGCTTCCGCTACGGTTCAATGAAAGGCTTACGAGAGTGCCATTTAGGAATCAGCAGGATGTGGCTAATGTCAAAAATTTACCATTAATTTTTGTGTATTAGCATAATAAATATAATTTTGTGCAAACTTCAATTAATTTGATGTTAAGATAATTGAATTTGATAATTCTCTCTATAAAGTGTCATTGGGTCTGTATTCATGAGCTTGCTGTGATGGATAAAGTTGGCCAATGTATTGTAATGCGCAAGAGACGCTATTGCTAGTCAACTTTAAATACAGTCACCTCATTGAGTACTATATGAGTTTTTAATCAAGGCTCGGAATAGCAGTAGCCAATCATCTGCTACCTCTCTGTCACTTCGCTTCACATAAAACAATAACAGATTCAATTATTCCTCAATTTTCAGGTATTTGTCCATACAATTATTGAATCTAGCATATTACAATCCTATAGTTAATCGATTGTATTGATCAATTATGAAATTAATTTGTGATTTCGTATTAATTATTCTTCAGTTAATTGATTAATAGCATGGCACCGCAGACTTTCAATTTTAGCAAAATTTGTATGGAGTATTATTACGAGGGTAAATCTTGAAATAATTGATAAAATTATTTTTTTGCAATCAAAAAGTTATGAATTCTAATTATTAAAATGACATTTTTACAAAATATAAAATAAAGTTGCATGTCCTATTATAATAATATTTGTCTAAAATTTACTCACAATTTACTAAAAATCATGTAAAAAATTACTAAAATTTTGTATTAATCTACCCATATTAAGTCAGTTTGCTGATCTTCTGGACTCTATAATAAAATAGTCAGTTACGCAACCCTGACTCAACGCAAGTAGAAACCAACAAAAGCATGAACGTCTGCATGAAATCATGCGATTATAAAAATAAAGATAAATCTTAATTAGGTTAGGGTTTTGTGGCCTATAAGAGGATCTACATCTCATTGTTGAATGAATCAGCAAAGTAAATTGGCAATGAATCTTCCAAGGCACTGGATGCTCTCTCCCCCTCAAGGGCTTCCCACGTTGTAACCTTCGATACTTCTGTAGTCCATATCTTACCGATATGATAGAGGCAAGTTGGAAGCCATTGAAGGGGAAACGAGCAGCCTATGCCTTGCCATCGAACATCGTTCATCGGCTTTGCATATCAGTATCATCTATTTTTATATATCTCATAACCTTCTTCCATTTTCTTTCTTTTCAGTTTTGTTTTTGACAGATTAAATAGAGCAAGAGGCAGTAGAACAAGTGATTACCCGATGATTCTTGTGCCAGTATGATGGGTTTCGTCACATGTATGGGGTCGCGGCGGCGGCGGCGGCGGCGGAGGAGATGGCGAGTGAGCAAGTGCTTAAAATAGGTAGGGTCCTAATTTTAAAGAGCACAATGAAAAGTTTTGAACCTATGTCATACAATAGCAAGATTTACAATTAATAGAAAAGAAGTACTTCATGAATTTGTTTTGGATGTTTCAGGATTTCACTCGATCTCCACAAGTACATTCTGCTTCAGCTCTGTATGCATTCAAATCTCAATGGGATTTGTATGCAGAAGTCCACTAATTTACGACCTACCACATATATACATGTTGGAATTAGAATTGAAGGCTTGAAGCCTTGAGCTTCCTGACAAATAGCAAGTTCTAAGCGATACTCTCTCGCGTAATCTTGAGATAGTTATTCTGGTTCAGTTGTTCCTAAAGGAACAAAATTTTAGCTATTTTCATAGTTAATTTTGTATATTAACAAGTAATTTACAATATATACGTACTTTTAGTATGAACTTGAGTACAGAATCAAATACAAAAGTAGAGAGATGTTTTAGTTATTCAAAAGATGGAAGTCACCACTGAGAAAGGAAAGGTGGCTATGGAGTAGAAATATTATGGCGATTGAGAGTCAATTCGCATAAGCTTCATGATCCTCTGAAGGACTGGCTTATCCAACCATAGTTGCTCCACTGCGTCATACATATTGGCTCATTGGATGGGCTAACTATGCTTTTAAGTGTACACATGTTTTCACTATCATATTCTCATATGTTTCATCTTTAGCATAAAAGAGAATTAAGAACTAACTCTCCATTCTAAACACTATAGCTAAATTTAAATTTAGCTTAATCATCCCGGTGCTATTACCGGATAAAACTCCGATCGACGTCTTTTCTTACAGGTTTGTAGAACCAATCAAGTGGAGACTGCCCAAAGTGTCTGCCCAGCCAGAAGCATGAAGGCCTAAAAATTCATTCCACCACAAGTGATGACATTGAAGATATCAAAGCGACAATTCTGAAGATGGTGCAAGTTGTGGGGAAGAGGGAGGTCATGATGAAGGGAAGCAGATAAAGCGGAATGTCATAAAAGAAGCATTGCAGTCTAAATTTGTTCATCTGCACTTCTTTGCTTATCATGTATTCTAAACCTGACAATCTGAAAAATTACTGTGAATAGTCTTTGATTTGATGAACTAGAGTTATGTGGATGATGCATAGAATCTTTTACATTCGGGGGACTAGTGATCAGGTGTAAGCCCTAACAGCCTGGAGCAACTTATTGTCAGGACATCCCCTTAATAGCTTATATAAAGAAATTATCAAGATTTCACAATGCAAGTAGAGAGGCTTTTAGGCCGAATTCACTATCTATCCTTGCGTTCTTCAAGCTTATTGAACAAGATAAGGAAAGTTCATGACCACGATGATGTGAAATATGGTTGATTTTAATGTCTGTGGGGAAACTTTATGAAGAAAATTTTATATATTAAAGAGAAGTGGGTTAATTCAATTATATTTTAAACATTTTAATTGAATTGATATATAAATAATAAAAATGTAAAAAAAATATGTATATTAGAAAATATGATTATTGTTTTATAGAATCACGTACTTAAAACTAAAAGATAATAACCTAACTCACTTCTTACGTTTTTTTAATGTTTGAGTTAAGCTTACACAAAATTAAATTCTTTAAAAATGTTACTTATAAAATTATAAAATGATAAAAGAAATTTAAGTTAATTAATTAAAATAGCAGACTCTATCATTGAAATAATTCAATAATCACACAATATTTTAAAAATGGAATCAAAAGTTAAACCAGTAAGACAAAAAGTTTCAATTGTTATTTCTAGTAAAAATTAAATTAAAACTCTACTTAAATAGTTGAATTGTAATTCAATTTGTCTTGAGATCCTCAAAACTGAATATTAACATCATATCAAGTTGGTAAATCCTAATAAATAAACTAATTATAATTTTAAATTCAGCATTAATTCCTTTTTTTAAGTAAATAAAGTATTGATTTAATATAAAAATAATTTATTAGAAAGATAGAATACGTAACAAAATCACTGCTTAAAGTTTTAAATTGGTATAACTTACTTAAATTTAAAATTTTATATATAAAAAGAGAGTTCATAATCCCAAGTTTTGTTATGTTCCAACGGAAATTAGGGATAATAGGGGTTAGGGAATGTTATGGGCAGGATTGAGATACCTAAATCTGATTTGATCCTTGTTTAGTCGGGCTGACCGTTATGGCTCTTTATTCCTTGTTCTTCCCTTCCGTTATGGCTTAATGGTTGAGTCCACTAATAAAATAATCACTTGCCCGACCCTGACTCAACGCAAGTAGAAGCCAACAAAACCACGAACGTGTGCATGAAAACATGCAATTATAATAATAATAATAATAATAATAATAATAATAATAATCTCAAGATATAGGTCAGTTGATAAGTAACTCTCCACTTATGTGAGGTCATAAGTTTAAACTTCTCTCATGTATGCAATCGTTTAAAATTTAAAACCAGAGTTTTGTCTTCTATAAAGAATCCACCCAGCTCAAATGGAAATTAGTCTGGATGTGGATGGCTTAAAGATGTCTTTCCATAACTGAGACCCTCCTAAGATATCTCGTAGATAATCAAAAATAAAATAAAAAATAATAATATTCTCAATTAGGTGAGGCTTTGTGGCCTATAAAAGGATGAATCTGCATCTCATTCAGCAAAGAAGCAAGTTGGCGTGAATCTTCCAAGGCAGTGGCTGCTCCCTCCCCCTCAAAGGCTTCCCAGATTGTAACCTTCGATGCTTCTTAGTTAGTTATGGAGTCTGTAGTCCATACCTTTTACCGGTAGAGGCAGCTTGGGAGCCGCTGAGGGGGAAACGAGCAGCCTATGCCTTGCCTTCAAGCTTTCTTCAACAGCACGTATGATTGTCTTTCTCACATTTTCATGTTAAATTTCTCGTTTAGACTTGATTTTGTTTTGGCAATCATTTTTAACTCGTTGTCTGCTGGTAATAAGTCATTTACATAACATTAAAAGGTGATTTAGTGTATATTAATAAAAATCACTAAAATGAGGAACATATAATCAGGACCGACCCTGACATTTTATAGGCCCCGGTAAATAAAAAAGATTCCTATTTTGTCTTTTTTTTTGCTTTATGATAATCAAAAGAAGGTTCTTATAAAGAATAAAAGAAGTCAAATATAGGTACTTTTGTTGCTCTTTATAAAGAACAAAACTTTTATAATCAATAAAATGAAATAAAATGGAGCCTTTTTTGTTGCCTTTTTTATTATTCATAAAGTTAGGCCTAAGTAAGTGCCCTGCCTGTCTTTGCCCAGAGCTGGCTTTGCGTATAATTATTCTTTATTATAAAACCTTTTGAAATTTTCATATTTAAACACAATTATTTAAAAAACTAATTACATTATTATTATTTTATTGATTTTCATAATTATTATAAATCAAATTGACTCAATTATTTATTAGTATTTATGAATAATTTAATTTATATAAATCATGATGGTCATAAATACTACAAGAATATCTGACTTCCAAGTTTTTTTCACATCTAAAAGGGTTCATTTTATAGCCAGAAACGCAAGTCCTATTCTCTTCAGGCAGTGATTTCCATAATTCAGATCCAATTTTTAAAATGATGACTTTCAAGCTTTCGTTAATTTTATATCCAGTTTAGGGAATCCTGCAGGCAAAGATTTTCATAATTCAATTAATGTTTTTTTAGCAAATTTCACTTTTAAATTTAATAACATCCAATCTCATTCTTGACTAATAAAGAGATTGTTTTGGAAATTGATATCTTCTTTATGAGATGGTTAGTTTCATAGGATTTTGATCCGAGATCAATGTCCATGGCGTAAAATTTCAAGAGACGAAGAAACTATTTGCATAAAATAATTATATTATTCCTTGAGTTTGTTTATATGTTCTGGACATGGATTGCGAGGCATCGACATTATTGCCAAATTCCAGGATTTTTAGGTTTTGTCTTGTATAAGAACATGCTACCTGTCAGCTCCGACTATCCAGTCCAGGACAAAATTAAGCTGACCAGTTCCATGTCTGTTATGACATCCATCTCAATAAGATTTCAAGAGAAGAGCTCGTCAAAACATTGAGCTGAACCTGAAAGTTTTGGCCGTGATTGACGATATCAAAATTTCAGGGTTGATCCCAAATGTGGGCTCATGAGCCGCTATCATATCTAGATGTTAAAAGAGGGTTGAAAAGTTTAATAATACATAATCTTATTTAACGACATTATTTTCAAAAATGCAGCAAGAAGGTATAAAAACAAATTCAACAACCATACCCAAATTATTTAGAATTAAAGATAGATAACCAATATCAATTTTATTTTAATCATCATATTTTAAAAATTACTATTTATTCCTGTAATATTATCTATCACACAATCACTTTTTTTTGGAGTTGTATATAAATAAAAAATTAATGAAATATAACGCATAACTAAACGTTGTACTTGGAAATAAATAATAATCTAAAGTAATTAGTCTTAAAACTTGTGCAAGCCTTGGTATTGAAGAGTAAAATTAATGAAAAAAATTCATAAGGATGCTTGGAAATTAATGAAGTGACATTTGTGTTAGATATAAACTAATATTACTTATTTATAAAGTCACTTGAATTTAATTATTTAGTGTTCTGGTATGTCGTCCAAATATTATCATTACTATTAGTATTAGAGTTAGGTTATTATTATGAATAAATGGAATCTATAAATTTGAATCCAATAAATGGTGATTCGTGAAATTGTTAACTTGGATATGAGTTAACTTCTAAGTCGAAGTCTAACTTGGATTTGAGTTAACTTCAAAGTCTAAGGTTGAAATATGATATATTTACGAGAAATATGATATATTTACGAGCCTAACATATACATAATATGTAAAATTAGAGACAAACTAAAGAAAAAATATTTTTTATTTTTGAAAAAATAATCTATATAAAATGATCTGAAGATATATATATTCAACACTACCCACCCCTAAATAAGGTAAAATAGTAACTCCTAATTATAATACAACTGAGAGTACTGATGAAGATGTCTGATGGTTAAAACTGTGACCTCAAAGGGGCAGATCTTCTCTACCCCTTAATTTGTGTCCTTTATTTCTTTTTAATCTCAACCATCCAATATATTATATTAGATAGTTGAAATCAAGGAGGAATTAAATAGGTATAAAATAAGAGATACAGAAGATCTATACTTGTGACCTCACATTCTTCGTAATAATAGTTTATGCTTAAAGTTACTCTCTATTGCAGTGACAATCAATCTTTATGTATTTGATGCACCTATGAAACATTGGCTTAGTCATTATGTGGATAGCGGATTGACTATCACAGAAAATAGTCATGGGTTCATGATGAGTCAAATACTTCACTACCCCAAATCTTTAATATTGAAGCACATATGCAGGTTGTTAGTTATTTGCTTAGTTGATAATTATTGGATTTGTTTCAACGTTAATAAAATCCCTATTATTAAGGGATGCTCTGTTAGCTAGTTCCGTAGAAATAGTTGGGATACTCCAACGGATAGTTTGTTTTGTTTTTGATTGTAAGGCTATTTAAGCCAGACTCCCCGTTCAATGAATCGCAGCCTTTTGAATAACATTTTGATTTACTTGTTTTTACATCTGGTATCAGAGCTTCTACCGAAGCTAGAAGTAGCAACTTCTGAGACCTATAGCTATACAGAATGACAACAGAGAGTACCTTTGTCCAGCCTTCTGTACCAAAGTTCGATGGATACTATGATCACTGGGCAATGCTCATGGAGAACTTTCTGAGATCAAAGGAGTACTGGAATCTGGTGGAGAATGGAGTCCCTACAACAGTTGCGGGTATGACTGAAGCACAACAGAAGCAGGTTGATGATCAAAAGCTGAAGGACTTGAAAGCAAAAAATTATCTCTTTCAAGCTCTTGATCGCTCAGTCCTAGAAACCATTCTCAAGAAAGACACTGCCAAGGATATATGGGATTCAATGAAGCAAAAGTACCAAGGCAGTACCCGGGTGAAGCGTGCGCAGCTGCAAGCTCTTCGCAAAGAGTTTGAAGTTCTCCAGATGAAGCAAGGAGAAACTGTAAGTGAATATTTTGGCCGCACTCTTACTATTGCAAATAAGTTAAAAGCAAATGGTGAAGATAAAGGGAACATAGGTGTTGTAGAGAAGATTCTAAGATCTATGACACCTAAATTCAATTATGTGGTATGCTCTATTGAAGAATCTAACGATACAAGCACTATGACTATTGATGAGCTGCAAAGTAGTCTACTTGTGCATGAACAACGCATGGGATCTCAAATTGAGGAAGAGCAGGCCTTGAAGGTTTCTTCTGGAGTAAATTTTGGCGGTAGAGGTGGAGGTTCCGGAAGAAGAGGCCGGGGTCGAGGTAGAGGGAGACTTGACAAAGCTACTGTGGAATGTTATAACTGTCACGGGCTTGGACACTTTCAATGGGAATGCCCAAAGGAAAAGAAGGAAGCTAACTACACAGAAGCTGAGGGAGATATGCTGTTGATGGCCCTCCTTGAAACCAACAGTGAAGGTGGTGATGTCTGGTACCTCGACTCAGGTTGTAGCAACCACATGTGCGGTAAAAGAGACTATTTCTTTGATTTTGACAATAGTTTCAGAGACTCAGTAAAGCTGGGCAACAATGTAAGCTTAAGTGTAGAAGGCAAAGGCAACATCAGGCTGCAAGTGAAGGAAAGAGTCCAAATAATCACAGGTGTGTACTATGTACCTGATCTGAAAAATAATTTGCTAAGTGTTGGTCAGTTGCAGGAGAAGGGACTGGCAATACTCTTTCAACGAGGTCAGTGCAGATTGTATCATCCTGACAAAGGATTGATCTTAGAAACAACCATGGCTTCTAATCGAATGTTCGTTTTGCAAGCAAAATCTTGTCCTATCACTTCAGCATGTTTCAACGCTGTTACTGAAGATGTGGTCCAGCTCTGGCACAGCAGATTTGGACATCTAAACTACAAAGGCTTGCAAACCCTTCAGCACAAGGACATGGTACGTGATTTACCACAGCTGCATCCACCCTCAAAACTGTGCAAGGAATGTTTGACAGGGAAGCAGCAACGTAACTCCTTTCCTAAGCAAAGTAATTGGAGGGCGTCTCAGAAATTGGAGCTTGTTCATTCCGACATATGTGGGCCAATCAAACCCACATCTAATAGTAAGAAAAGGTACGTACTCACCTTCATTGATGATTTTAGCAGGAAGTTATGGATTTACTTTCTAACTGAGAAGTTTGAGGCGTATGAGTTCTTTAAGAAATTCAAAACATGTGTTGAGAAGGAGTCCAATTGCTCTATTAAGGCTCTACGCACAGATAGAGGAGGAGAATTCACGTCAAAGGAATTCACTGAGTTCTGTGAAAAGAATGGCATCAAGCGTCAGTTAACAGCAGCGTACAGTCCTCAGCAGAACTGAGTTGCCGAAATAAAAAACAGAACAATCATGAATCTTGTCCGCAGTACTTTGTTGGAGAAGAAGGTTCCCAAAACATTCTGGCCAGAAGCAGTAAATTGGATAGCACATGTTCTGAACAGAGTCCTACACTCGCAGTAAAGGACATGACACCAGAGGAAGCTTGGACTGGCAGTAAACCCTCAGTTAAGTACTTTCGAGTTTTTGGTTGTATTTCCCATGCTCATGTACCTGACAAGTTACGTTCTAAGCTAGATGATAAAAGTGTTTGCTGTGTTTTATTGGGAGTCAGTGAAGAATCAAAAGCATACAGGCTTTATGATCCAATTTCGAATAGAATTATCATCAGCAGGGATGTCAGGTTCGAAGAAGATAAGAGCTGGGATTGGGACAAGAAATATGAAGCAGCATCTGATGTTGATCTTGAATGGAGTGATACTGGGGAAGCAGAAGCTGAGATTGAACCAACAAATGCTGATGCTGTCACTGACGAAAATGCAACCCGGGATGAACCGACAGACGCTAATGTTGTTACTGATGAAATTCAGTCTCCAGAATCTTCATCAGCAGCAACACAAAGAAGGTTTAGAGGACCGCCTACTTGGATGCAAGACTATGTGACTGGAAGTGATTTGTCAGAGGACGAAACAAATATTGCAGAGATGGTCATGTTTACTGCAGTTAATTCTGATCCTTTGAAATTTGAAGAAGCAGTGAAGGAAGAAAAATGGAGGCATGCCATGGATGTCGAAATTGAAGCTATAGAAAGAAATACCACATGGGAATTAGTGGAACTGCCAGTAGGATGCAAGAGTATTGGAGTGAAATGGGTCTATAAGACCAAATTCGATGAGAATGGCGAGATAAGCAAGCATAAAGCACGGCTGGTGGTGAAAGGATATGCTCAACAAGAAGGAGTCGATTACACGGAAATTTTTGCACCAGTGGCAAGGATGGAAACGATCAGGCTGATCATAGCTTTTGCTGCACACAAAAGTTGGCCTCTCTACCAACTTGATGTAAAGTCGGCATTTTTACATGGAGAATTGCAAGAACAGGTGTTTGTTGATCAGCCCAAGGGATATGAAAAGGAAGGAGCAGAGCAGAAAGTGTATAGGTTGAAAAAGGCACTGTATGGTTTGAAACAAGCACCACGTGCTTGGTACAGCAAAATTGAATCATACTTCATGAAGGCAGGTTTTGAGAAATGTGACTATGAGCCAACGTTGTTTGTCAAGGAAGGGCAAGATGGAAAATTATTAATTGTTAGCCTATATGTTGATGATCTTGTGTTTACAGGAAATGATGAATCTATGATTACAGATTTTAGAAGCTCAATGCAGAGTGAATTTGATATGACAGACCTTGGAAAAATGAAATACTTTCTCGGTCTAGAAGTCAGTCAAGGAGATGAAGGAATTTTTGTGGGGCAAAAGAAATTCGCCTCAGAGATGTTGCGAAAATTTGGAATGGAGAATAGCAACACTGTTCGCAGTCCAATGGTTGCAGGCACAAAACTCACGTTGGATGAAGAAGGAGAAAAGGTAGACAAGACTTACTTCAAGCAAATTGTTGGCAGTCTTATGTATCTCACTGCTACTCGACCAGACATTGTGTTTGCAGTAAGTCTCATTAGTAGATATATGGAGAATCCTACTGAGTCACATCTTCAAGCTGCTAAAAGAATACTGCGTTATGTAAAGGGGACTGTTGACTTTGGGATTTTCTATAATAAGGAAGGAAGTGATGAACTCAATGCATACACTGACAGTGATTATGCGGGAGATCTCGATGGAAGGAGAAGTACATCAGGATATGTGTTTTGTTATGGCACTAGTGCGGTGTCATGGTCCTCTAAGAAACAGCCGGTTGTAAGTCTATCAACGACAGAAGCTGAATTCATTGCAGCTGCATATTGTGCTTGTCAGGCAGTATGGATGAAAAGAGTGCTGCAAATTTTCGATCCTAACCAGCAAGAAACTACCACTATCTTCTGTGATAATAGTTCCAGTATCAAGTTATCAAAAAATCCAGTGCAACAAGCACATTGATGTGCGTTTTCATTTTCTGCGTGAGTTATCAAGAGCAGGGACTGTTTAATTGATTTCTTGTTCCATAAATGATCTTGATTTCTTGTTCCACAAAGGATCATTTAGCTGACATAATGACAAAGCCCCTCAAGTATGAAGATTTTCTTAAACAACGTGATGGTCTAGGAGTGTGACAAGTCTGTTGTAAACTGATTTTTCTATTAGAATTCAGTTTAAGGAGTTAGTTCCGTAGAAATAGTTGGGATACTCCAACGGATAGTTTGTTTTGTTTTTGCTTGTAAGGCTATTTAAGCCAGACTTCCCGTTCAATGAAAAGCAGCCTTTCGAATAACATTTTGATTTACTTGTTTGTACAGAAATTAAGCGCAAAAGTTACTTCCAAACAACTTGGCCAGCAAAATTTAGTAATTTACCAAGATTTTAGATTGGACAGGAGTGCAGGGTATGAGGTAACAATGCTACAGTATCTGACTCTCTTTAACGGACCACAAATCCTAAGACACTGACAGAAATGACCAATTCACACCCTCATGCTCGCAATAATGTCGTAGAAGTTCGCTACGTTCACCATTTTCTAAGACCAAATCCATCAAATGGCACCCAACAAGTTCCATGTTATTTGTATCAATACCATATGAATGAGCTTAATGTGGAAGGAATTCTGCACCTATTCAATGTTGATCCTAACCACCTTTCTTGTTCTTCCAGCCGCTCAATTCCTCAGAGCACCTGTATTTGTTCTGTCTCCTCCAGCATTTTTGCCCTGTTCAGTAGACGGAAGTGCCCAACCTTCCCAATTTCCCATCCCTTTCTGCCTAGTGCGGCTAGAACCTACATCAGCATAGAATGTGGGCATATGAATATCATTTCACAAAGAAGTGATTAAGAATGCCAAAGCAAAATAATCTGAACTAACTCAAACAAATATCGAAATTTAATACTGGAAAGAATATAAAGACCATCATCATGCATTAGCATGACATGATACAAACAAGGCTTAACATTTAGATCAACCAGTGAAGATTTTTGTCTCTGGATATCTACTTGCAGCTTAAAGGAACATATGGGTAACAGGATAACTCTTCTCTACTTGCTCCATAGTGGGTACAATCTCAAAATAAACGGACAAAGAACAAGGAAAAGCTATGAATTCAAAGGAGGTTTCTCAAAAAGCAATATGTTTACCTGAAGTGCCAGGAAAGCCAAATGGATCGCTCCAATCACTCAGCTTTCTATTGGTATTAACTTTCCATGCTTCCTCAAAACCAGCAAGTTCATCTGGAAAAAATTTGTAAGCAAGTTTTTCCATTCGTCACAAATTCAAACAATATGATCACCATAAGAGCAACAAACCTTTGTTTAGGTTGTGCAAAGTTTGCATGGTATCGACTTTTCCATCCATATTGAGCTTCCTTGTAACTGAATGGCCCTGAAGCAGGCACAAAAAATCCAACCAGAAAGACACCACTGTCAAATACTCAATTTGAACAATCGTGTTCTTAACTCTTCTCTTCATCATCTGATTACTTGGTTTATTAAAAACTTGCAAGGAATCCTCTAACTTTACAATAGATTCAAGCAGACATAAAAATAGGAATCAGAACCAAAAATGCATCAGAGAATATCATCACTGCTGCAGTATTTCCATTAAGAGATCAAAGATTGTAAAACCACGCATTGCAAATTGAGTTGGTCAAGCCCCATATTAAAAAGAATGCTTTCCATAATGATATACGATCAAGATTCTGACACAGAGCAAGGTAATAACTACTACCTCGTCATCTATTCAGAAACAAAAAAAGCAAGGTAATAACTATTACCTTGTCATGTATGCCTCTGCAGATCCTATGAGTTGCTTGGCCTGTTGTTTTATCAGCTTCTTTGCTCTCCTCAATCAACACCTGAGAATTGCAAAGTCAGATTCGGAAGAACTACAAACCTATCAACTTAACCCATAAAAGGCTACTTACTCCATCATTACCCATCCTTCTATCTCTTGTAGATGTGTAATATGCTCCATCTACTCCACCGTATGTTACTTTGGAGGTTTGGAAACTGAAACTGCGAGTCTGTGAATCTGTTCTTGCACTCCGATCATAATCAAACCCATGATTGACGTTCTTACTTGACCTTTCAACTACATGAAACAAGACCAAATCATCACTGGTTCAATAATTATTGCCAAAGTGCAGTTACAGAAATCCAGAAGAGATTCACTCACCATCAAAATCATCAGGATGCTCAACTGATGGTTCTTCGTTAGAACAAAACCGTTCCCTATGGTTGTTCTTCTTATTCATAGTTTGTGCTTCACCATCTTCATCCTCTCCATCTGAAGTTACTTCTTCTATGACTACCCCTTTTTCTCGATGCACGTCCGATGCATCACCAGTTGCATGACTATCATCATGTTGAAACTTACTAGATTCGAACAGACTACCAGATGGGCGAGTGAAGAAAGGGTCATCAAATGGATCTCTCCCTCCAAATAGGCTGGGCATCGTATTGAAACCTCGGAAGGCACCAAAAGAATCGCCAAGACCAAATAAACCATTTCTACCGCTTCTTTCCTTTTGCATTGTGTTTTTTCTATCCCTTCAAACATATACACAGATAACAGAAGACTTCAAAAAACTGATCTTAAAATATTCTCTAAATAAAACATATATAATCCTCAGCCAAAAAAGAGAGGAATTCCGAAAAATCCTGCGCCTCATCCCTAGCTAATATTCATAAATCACACTATAATCCGTGATTTCTAGCAAAAAGGCATAAGTATGCACGCACATGTATCAAACAAACAATAATTAAAATACAAACGATTTCTTAACTAACGTATAATTTAGTACATGAGTATTGCCTATATACATCTTCAAGTATCAAGTCCGGCAAGCAAACGTCACTAATCAGTTCTTCATAAAACTAACACTGCAAGGTTAACAGATCGTGTGATGGTTATACTGTGTTTGAGTTACTCAGAAACGAGCACTATCCAATCGACTTTACCTGATCAGTTACCTATTACCATTCCAATTTCTTGCAACAGGATTCATCGACCCGCTAAGGGTTCAATTGAAATCGACGAAGATGAACAAGAAAGTCACGGAGACTTACACGAAAACGAACGGAGTCGATCGCAACTCTTCGAACAAGAGTGTGTAAGAACAAGCGCGAAGGAACTAGAACAATGGGACAGAAGTTGGCGTGCTTGCGGAATTTTTCAAATTTAACAGGTGATGGATTTGTTGGGTCTGTCCTCCGAGAATTGGACACGTGTCCTACAAAGTATCCTTTGGTACACACTAGAACATCCTGGTCCAACGTCTGTCTGCTCTGCGTGTGTGGATCTTTCCAAGATTTCACTGTCCCTTTGAAGTTTTAACGAGCGGTACTATTTGCTCCTAGCACAATGAAACAGGGGTAAAAGTTTGGTCGGTACTCCGTTATGTAAGTGGGACCAAATGAGAACTATGTTGTCGTATTGTTTCTAAATATAAACTTTTTTTTATTCAAGGAAATCTTACAAGCGGATCAAGCAGGCATATTTCTCTGAGGGTTTAACTGGCGCACCACTTCACAGGTGAGCCAAGCAGGCACATCTCATCATTGAGGGCACAACTAGTTCTCCATCTACAAGTAAAACCTCGGCTGCGCTATACTCTTACAAGAGGGACTAACATGAAATCGAACATAAGACCTAATCAAAGTCAAGTCCCCCTCTCAATCTTCGAGCCACACCCCTTGAAGGCTTCTAAATATAAACAGTAAAGCTTAATTTATAAACATCGAAAAGTTTAAAAATTATTTATCAGATATTAAAATATTAATAACTCATTTCATACTTTTACTTAAATTTGATTATTTTTGTGCTTTAAAATTGAAAAGACATGTTTTTATAATTTTATAAAAGTTGTTAAAAAGATATAAAATTTAAACAATTAATGAATATTTTTTAATATACACCAAATAAATCATCAAATAACTCATAATCTATATAATTTTATACATTTAAATCAATTATAAAATTTATAAAATATTTATAATAAGACTTTTAAATTAATTATTTTCATGTAAAATAACTTATTTAATGAATTATGTTTTTAAGCGACTTATTTTCATTATCAGCTTGTCGCAATTTTAAACGATTAATATGAGTTTAAAGTCAAACTCAAACCCATCATTTGAGCCTGAACCATTGCCAAGCCTAGGCCGACATGAAAAACAAACCATGACTTCATTGAAACGCTAGTTAAAATTTCGTTAAATTACACTGAATCAAGCAAATTGAGATTCTATCGTGTATGTGCATCAATTCAACTAAGACTGACTTTTGTGTACATTCGGTTATGGTACAACAAAAGCTACTATTATATCAGCGTGTTACACGTAAAAAGAGTCGCATTGCTCGTTCTGCAACTTCATTCAGAGCCCCGGTCGTTAAAACAAGAACATTAGCAACAGAGCTTTAGGGACCATTTTTGCTATCTCCAACCCGGAGATTGATCTTGTGTAACTAAATGCAATGACTGTCTCCGATCTTCGTCTACTACCAAATTCCCCCTTTGTTATTTCAACAAGATGCGGTGGAATGTCAGGTTTTGGAGCAGCAATTCGTGGAACTTGTTCACTCCTGATGTACAATGGAGCTCCATGACTAATGCTACAAGAGGAAATGAGCTCCACATTCCGAGTGCGACTACTGGTTCCTAGAACTCTTGGGAATCAAATTCGGGCTTTGATGGATACTCAAGACCTTGAAGTGCTGGCATTCGTCGTATATCCTCATCTGAATAAGCTGGGATGAACCAATATCTCTTATCTGCACCTAAAACCTGAAAATGCATGCACCAGTTGAAGAACAATGCCAGTAAAAAGTACACTTAACTAGTGCTTACAAACTACCACAATGAGGAGCAGCCAATAGCAAGGCATAGAGTAAGAAGATTACATTCCGAATAAAATATTTAATTTTTTTGGTCGTGCAGGAAAATAGACATTCTTTAAGGAACAGTTACCAAGGCCAAGAACACAAAATCATCAAAAGAATTACGATTTTAGAACATACAATCGTCTATTTTTTCTGTCCTAATTTGAGCGAAGTCAATCATGCTGTCTAAACAAACCTGTTCAAAGTTCCTCTTCCGACCAAGGTCATACCGCCACTTAGGGGTAGTCTTCTTCTCATATGCCTGATTACAGAACAAATACAGACCAATGAGTCATCCTAGACAACTATGACAGCTATCCACAGTAGAGTTATTAGAACAAAACGCACTAAGATTCACTAACAATTACAGACAGTAGAACATTCTATACAACTGTGGAAACAAATCTCACAATCAATTTAGTGCAAAATAAGAGATAATAAGATTTAGTGCAATAAATTGTAGTGAGATGCCAACACAAGAGATTGTGCCCATAATTAAGCTCCTCTACAGTATAGAGTTTAAATAAGCCATATGATCTTATGACTTGTACCCCAAATGTTTCTTTTGTCACATACAAAAAAAAAGACCACCTGATGTCAAAGAACCCAGATTTAAAAGGTCAAAACCAAGTACCTCAATGGTTGAAGTATTTGCTGCCACCAGTGATATGTGCATTATAAGAAATCCCAGAACACTCAAAGCAAACGCCAGATTCAAAACTGAAAAAGAGAAAATTAGATAAACATACAGGCATCCCACTTTGATAAACTACAACAATAGGCTAAGGAAATGGTACCGAATGCAAGAAAGGTTGTTGCAAGGGTGCCTGGTGTTCCAGGAATTTCTCCATCACTGAAAAATGCGATAAAATGTGACAAAAGTGACAGAGTCACAAGACTGGTCTCAAGAAATGTGTAGAACTGCATTAAAGTTTGAATTACAATTAATATGATGTCAAAAAATATAATTCTCACCCCATCAATTGATTAAACAGAACTTCAAATTATAGCAAAAAATGCAGTAACAAATTAATAATATGGATGATCACCAAGAGGTTTTTGCAGTTGCATCAAAATTAATTGCAAAGAAGGTGAACCATCAGTTTAGAAAATAAAGGAATTTTCAATACACAGAAAACAGAATAATGCTGGCCAGGTCACTAAAAGGCACTAAGAAAACCTTGCAATAAAATCTAAGAAATGTACCAACATAGTTCTAAGCTTCTCGTAAAGTTCCTCTGCCATAAAACGTAGAAAACAGAATGCAACCACAAAAACAACCTCCCTTCACCCATGCATGGAAACTAGATACCACATAAATCTGATGAAACCTACAATTACCCCTTTATCTTTGTGGGAAAGATTTGATCAACTAGACAGAAGATGAAGAAAAGGAAGCAGCCTGCCATTCACTACAATGTATAAAAAGTATCATTATTCACCAGTGATAGCAAAAATCATCATGTAATGGTCCAAATATAGCCAAGGGAACAAACTAGTGCACTTGTACACAGAAGATTTAAAACAAAGTTATCGGAACAAATGCTAAGGCAGACTTACCAAAAACAGAAGGAAATACTTATAGTTTAGTGCCCCAACACAATTTACAACCCACACACAATGATGATCCATCTTTAGCACACACCTCCCACCTGAACGAAGACAAATACCCGTTATCTAATAGGATGAACAGTCTATCTAACCAAAAAAAGGAACAAGTTAGGTTAGCAATACTTACAAACAGAGCAATGATGACATCGAGGTGGTTTCATCTGGTTGCATTTTCGACAATATCTTACTATTTGAGTTGATTGGTCAGGCTGCACACCATTGAACTCCGACACACGTAATGGCTCCACTTCAGCCCTTTCCTCATCAATGGCAGGCCTCCAATTAGGAGGCACACTACCCGGATCAGTCAAAACAACAGAAAAGTAACTCCATAAGAGCATCACCAACTGCAAATTCAAACAAACATCTCACTTTAAATGATTCCACCAGAAGTTAAAGTTCTTTCATAACGAAGCAGCTCTTTCTCTAATACTAGTTTAAGCTAACACATAGGTGCACATTAACCCTTTTCTAATAGCCAATCTTGAAATTTTAATTTCTTAACTATAAAACACATTCTTTGATATGAAAAAAAACATGGAAAGAACAATTTGGTTTAGCTTCTAAAACGAGATAGATTTCCAAATTTAACCAATAAACCCAATTACAGTCTAAAGGAATTAAAAAACTTTCCCTACTCAAACGACATTCCAAGACATAACTTTTCCTTGTTCAAAAACAGTTAAGGTGAAGCAAACCAAGTATCCGAGAAAGCACAATAATTAAATAAGAAAAAAGAAAGAAAGTTTTGCATAGAATCTTACCAAACAATGGAATGGAATCAAGACAGCAAGAGCAATGAGGGAATTCAGGTCACCTTCGTACAAAGCAGGTCCATAATTGGTCAAAACGACAGCGTAGTAAGTCAGACCCACAACCCCAAGTACCAAAAGGATCATGATCGAACCCAAACCCCGCAGGGCTGTGCAGAACTTGAAAACATTCCACGCCATAGCAGCTGTAGATCTATGCACATGGAAACAAATAACAAAACGAATATCGACAACGATCTACAATTTGGAAAATGAAACCGCAAACTATCTTCTACTCTCTCAGACTGGGAGTTTCATGAATTAGAATGGGAATTAATGCGATATTAAGGTACCAGAAACATCCCAATCCAGACATCGCAATTTGACACAGAGTGAGAGTTTACCCATTGAAGGTGACGAGGTCAGTAAAAAGTTAAGCGGTGGCCAGCGGAAAAGAACGTGAAGTTAGAACTTATAATAATAATAATAATAATAATAATAATAGTAATAATAATTAATTCTGTAATTATTTTTTAAAATAAAGAAACAATTATTAATTTTATGAAAAATTAAATTTAAATATAAAAATTAAAAGTTAGAGAGAGATAATTTGCATTTTCTGATTAATAAAATAATTTTTTTAAAAGTTAAATTAAAATAAATAGTGCATGCTTCTTTATAAATGTTTTTTTTCATTAAAATATATAAGGTTTTATAGTATAATAATTACTTGTTTATTTTATTTTTATTTATCTTTTTTATTTGTGTATTAGTTATTATTATTTGTAATTTTAATTGCATTTTTAATTTCATTTATATAAATTTAATAAATTTTATTTTATTTATATAAATTAAAAATTAAAACTTTTGAGACTAAATTAAAAAAAATATTTAAAAATCATACATTATCTGTGGTGAACAAACTCTAGCCACAAACATAAACTCTTTCTGTACATAAGTTTTCACGAGCTTCCCTCAATTTTCCATGCGTAAAGGAAAAGACAGAAATCATGTGTTGATGAAGTCTGACTCTTGGTTGAAAAATATGTGCTACCTCCATCACTTATGTCGCCATTATCAGCATGAGGACTTCCATCTCTTTCATCTTCTGATTCTGCTGGTGTCCCTGGTTTGAATATGAACAACCCTTGTCCTTGACCTGAGTTACTAAACAACCAGTCATGAACATCCCAAAACACTTCAACAGGTTGCTTGTTAATAATCATGGTTTGGTTCCCTCTGAATTTCCACTGCAAGTTCTTGACTTGAATCATCACTATCCCATCTACGCTAATCCACATTTCGGGGTCTTTATCCCCTGTCGTCGAGCTTTCTACCACAATATCGTGTTCTGGGTTACTCTCATCGAACTTGCATCTGGTAGAGAAGGATTTCTTGGCGAAAACTATTTCCTTTTTGTGGTACAAGACACTGTCCGCGAGAGCTGGTCTTGCTTTTGTTCTTCTGTACGCTTTTTTCTTGTTATCTCCCACCAATAACACAACCTCTCCATCAGAAACTATGGCAACATAATAGTCACTGGAAGGTTCAGGCCTACCGGAGAATTTAGCAGAACGAAAATCCCAGTGGATGACTACCTGACACCCTTCAAGCTCAAAGGACTTGCTTCCTTTTTTGGTCCAAAAAAGCCAAGGATTAAGGTCAACCTTACAACTGTAATAGATTTCACCTTGTAGGCTGTTAACCATGACGTTAACATAGTGGCTCATAAGGTTTCTGCTCCACAGAACAGTCACATTACGCCAGCATCTACCAATGTGTGCCTGATACACCAATGTAACCGTGCTTTGTGGTGCTTTATATGTTCCAGGACTATCTGCCAATTTGTCTGTTGAAGTTGATTCCTGATGAGCACCTCTGGAAAATGCTCTGAACGATAATTGAGCAGCCATATCACTTCCGATCTGAATTCTAGCAAGCCTTCTTCAATATTTAAATGGTAGCAAAATTTATGATTTTGCCACCCAAAGAACGAATCATGATCATGAACCCAAACAACAGAAACTTATGATCACATTCTCTCATGGGTTTCACCTTGCACGATCAAACATGGCATTAATGTATGTATGACAATCACCTGTTACCTTGGCAAGCGACTAAATCAAGAAGTGTTTCCTTGGAAGCTGGGCTAATGGAGTCCCTGGACATAATTGGACGCTTCAAGTTTGAAGAGTTTAAGCAATGAGGACGAAAAGCATTAAAAATTTCACCGTTAATCCTTGATTCTGTAGCAGAAACTAAGCATTCAATGTAAGATCTGCAGGAAAATTTTTCAGGAAATTCTGTTTTGATTGTGGAGAGACAGAGGAAGAGAAGTCAAGGGTGGTTTGTTAAGGAGTGGAGAAAATCTCTCCCTCTTAGAGGTCACAATCAAAACCGTGGCCGAGACATGGGGGATAGAAAATTGTCATTGCTATATTCAGGCAGTTTGCCTACTTTGACCTTTCTTCATTTCATTAATCTTAATCACAACTTCACTCTTCTAGAGATCTTCTAAACACAATGATCTAATAATATTGCTCTTGCTCATGATGAAAAATGAAGCTAAACATAATATCTAAAAGATAAATCCTCTTAAAGAGTGCCTCCCACCTCAATCATGCTCCACGTTCCAGTCACTCAAATCCTTGTAATAGATTAAAAAAAACAATATAATATATCAAATACTAATAATTGATTGGAAATGGGAATCTGTTGATTATACTAATCTCAGTTGATTTAACTTCATCATTTCATATGACTCCTTAACTCGTTAAATGACTTGTTTAAAATACATAATTTACAAAGTATGATGAAGAATTTGGGTTAGTTTCCTTCTTCAAAGCATGTTAACATGATGCAAGTAATAGAGTATTGATCTTATGTCTTGAATCTTTCCAAAAACAAGACCGCAATATTTATACCCTTCCCTTTCGTTCTTTATTTTCCCTCTTTTATGGAACATTAATTAACACAACAGATTGGAAAACCCTCTCCATTTCAGCTGTTGTCAGTTCCTTGTATCATAATCTAGATTGTTGTATCTGTACAAGTTATTAGATGACTAATTGTGAACATTCAGTAACAAAAGAAAACGCAATAGAACTGAAGACAAAAGTTACTAGACCTTAAAACAATCATAAATTAAACATACAATCTGTCAAATTCTCTACAAGTATACAAATCTTAGCGGAAAGCGTACATATCGTTGAGCATAACATTCTGAAACTTGGATAGCACAAAAAGAATCCCTTTACAGTATTTGGCTAGTAACTATACATATCAAAGAAGTACATCTATGGACTGTTCATATACACTAACCTTAACATGAAAGTATTGTTGAAAACGGTAATCGTACCTTTGAAAAAAATAAACAAGAAAAAATTCAAAAGAATATTAATATGCAAATAAAAGTACAGAATTTGATCAAGTATCTAAAGGCGTGACTGAAATCGTGGATAAAAATCCATATGCAGTATGAAAAACTTCTCAAAAAAATTTCTCTCTTTTATGTAAATCACATTCTTTAGGATACTCAATTGCTGTCCCGTGTCTCCCATTGTGGCTGAGCTACTAATATATAGTAGAAGTTCGTAGCTATGCAGCTCCAAGTTTCTGATGAGATTCAATAAGCAATGCATTTAAAGCAATATGAATAGCAGCTTCATAAACAGCAAGATCATAATGCATACCATCTAGTGTACAACGTGGACCACAATTCCAACTCAGTGATTCAATATCCAGAAATAAAAACGGACCGCCATATCTGCGTAAGAGGTTGCTGCTACGTAAGGTTCGATCATAGGCATGCCACACTTCATCGGTCATCTTCTCCCTTTTCTCCTTTGTGTTCAACATCCCATTTATCAACATTGGCATCCCAAGCCAAAACAAATGCGGGAATCTAGTAGATACAGAACTCACCACAGGCTCATTTGTGCTAAACTCTGGAGAAGATGGTAACAATGATCCTATTGAATCCCTCAACAATTTTAATGCAACAGCATAATCTGATGCATTAGTGTCATGAAGCATATGCCATAGCCCAGCACCCATCACCAAAACATCAGGGTAACTCTTATTTTGTTTAAAACTAGTCACTAAATCAGTTAAGTTGACCACAAAAGGAGCCCAAATAAAATCCAACTTCAGACCAATTTCACCAATATCAATTTTATAATCACAGTGTCTTTTGAACAAATCACCCTTGATTGACTCCAATCTATGTGAATCCAAAATTAAATTAAGCAGGGACTGCACCATGATCCTTGCTTGTGAATCTCCAGCCACAACAATCCATGATCCATTAAGCAAATCTGAAACATCTGACTTGCTCAATTTCTGAAATTCACAAGCCTTTACCTTCGCAGTATTTGACCAATACCAGATTTTGTCATAAGTGACAGAGTAATTGCTCTTATCATTCAAATAAGTATTGCTATTACTTTTGCTATGTGGCTCCACAACAAAAGAGCTATGGTTGTTGGAATTGGTGGGTTTGACATCCCAGAGAACTTCATTCACCAAATTAATGCAAGATTCTTCCCGATTATCAAAAACAACAATAGATTGAATAGAAGTAACAAAATCAGAAACAGAAGGAATATTCGGTGTTATATGGACACCTATTGCAAGTGTAATGAAAAGGGCACAACCAAAGAACAGCATTTTGTTGCGGCTCAAACGCCAGCCAGCCATTCCCTTTGGCACAAACAATACCACAAAGGCTGCTAATATTCCTAGTTGTACTCCTCCTAGTCCTAGTCCCAAACCTAACATCACCAATCCTCGGATTTTTTATTCGATTGTGCTTTCACCATGCCTGATCCCAAAAGTCACATCTTTAACAAAAATCATGATAATTGATCGTGTTAGGCGAACCAAGTGACAAAGACAGATACAACTTATTTCCTGCATTTCCTTTCCTTGTGTAAAGCTTGAAAGTCAACAATTAGGACTGATAAACAAAGATTAGAAATCAGTCTTGGTGAGCTTTCTAATGAAGGCCGTACTTGGTATGAAGGATGCAAATGGAACAATCAACAACAATAGGAGTCAGACAGCCATTAGAGGCTAAAGTATACATCTGAAATTGTCTCAGACCTGCACAAGCAAACAAAGTTCCTCAAGCTTTATCCAATACAAAAGAACAGAAAATTGAACCTCTCAACTAATCAACATGACATTTCTAGATGCTTCATCGACTGAAAATCCACTGCCCCCCTCCATCCTTTCTCAAATTGCAGTCACAAATGTTCACTAGCAAATCTATCTATACCAGCAATGTCCGACCAAGAAAAAAAGCTACAGTGTCCAGTTGGCAAATCTAGTAGTTACATTGGCTAAGCCCATATATAGTATAGCAGAAGTAAGCAAATTCCATAATTCAAAAACAACCAACCACCATTTTAGCCTCAAACCAATTTGTGTTCAGGAAAAAACAACAAGAGGTCAACCTGAACAGAGCACCTGACCCAATGGCTAGCAGACTCGCTTCCAGGTGATTGGAAGATAATAAGATCACGGAAATTTCTCAAATGTCCTCAGATCTCTCTAAACAATGATCAAGACAAACAAACTTAATTGTATTCGAAAATGGGAAATTGACGAAATTAAGCATAACAAACAAACAAACAAAAAACGTACAAATTCACAAGATCCCAAATTACACAAAAAAGGGAAAGAGCTATACTTGAACATAAAGCTCCAGAGTCCACCAAAAACACAGAAAGAGCAGAAACTAATTGTCACCGTCGCCGGAAGAATTTGGCTATGGATGCGTTCTGTGAATTGGCGTTTGGCGAGTTGAGCGGTGGCACGCTTAAAAAAGTAATAAAATCGGTGCACAAGAGTCACTTGTTGGTTGATGCTGACGGTATGGCCCGAGCAAGCGAGACTTGTGCCGTAAGTAGAATATACGAGGCCGTTTAAAGCTACCGAGCAGGACAAAAGAGCGAAGTAGTACTACACGACAAAACGCACCGTGTAATATTATTCTTCCATCGTGTCTTGGATTTGGACAGCCTACCGCGATTAATGAAGCGTCCTTTGTCGAGTGACGTGGCCAATTATTCTTCACAAATTAAGTTATTCTTGATATTTATCTCTATCACTTGAAATCGAGAATAATAATTTTAACTTATATAGTAATATTTTATAAATATATAAACATAAATAAATTAAATATTATTTATAATAATTATAAAAAGCAAAATAAAAAATCGTTCCCAATAATTTTCCTTTCGGCTCAAAGTCAAAGGGTTTAAACTTTCTGTTGTTATTATTTTGTTTTCTCTGTCTAATATAAAAATTGCGTTATTTTATATGCAAAACTTAAAAAACGGTATCGTATTAGAAGCAAAATAGGGCTAGAAAAGAAAATAGTTCTTGGAAGAGAGATCTGATCCCATGGTCCTGACCTCGTTGCACTAATCGAGGCATGGTGTGATTTTAAAGGAAAGTCAATGATCAATGATAAGTAAATCAAACTTTTCTGTCTTGTTTTATTTTATTTTATGAAATCTTAAATATTTATTTTATACAATTTATACATAAAATTTATATAAATAAATAATTAAAATTTATTAAACACAATTAAATATCATAATATTCGACAGCTCGCGCTAGAAAAGACAAGAGTTACTGGCAGAAAGATCTGATCTGATCCCATAGTCAAAAGCTTCTGTGTCGACATCGGCATGACACGTAAGCATTGCACTAATCAAGGAATGGTGTGATTTTAAAGGAAAGTCAAGGATCAATGATAAGTTACTACGCTCCATCTTGCTTAGAAGAGACAGAGAGGGCGAGATAAGACACAGAGATGGAAGGTGAAAAAGGGACGGTGTGCGTTACGGGAGGTACAGGGTTCGTGGCGTCATGGCTGATCATGAGGCTTCTCGAACATGGTTACTCGGTTAATACCACCATTAGACCCGACCCAGGTAAAGTTTCGATAATACTTCTATCTCGGTTTGTTCTTCTCTCTTGTTTTCTAGGCAAATTGAAGTGATGGAGCGAGTCACAACTTCACGAAACTATCGTAAAAGCGTGAAAGATCCTACGCTTAGCTTGTTAACTAGTTTGGTTGGGTTGAAATTTAAGAGATTGAAAAGAGAAGCAAGGTTTTGATTCTAACTTCTGATCAAAACACAGTCTCTAAACGCTAAGTGGAGCTTATTGGGTTGAACATTTTAGCAGTTTTGGACTTGACTTACTTCCCAATTTTGAAGTCTGAATTATCTCTGAATCCATATATGTTAGGATCAAGCCGCAAGAGGGACATCAGCTTCTTGACAAGCCTACCGGGAGCGCCCAAGAAGCTCCGAATTTTTGAGGCAGACCTTAGCGACCCTGAAAGTTTCGGTGAGGCTGAAGGGCTGCATCGGCGTTTTCCATACAATGGACGAAACTTACTGGACTGACGTCGAGTACGTTAGAGCTAAGATGACATTTAGAGCTTCTTACTTTATCTCCAAGGCTCTGACTGAGAAGACAGCTCGAGTTTGCAGAGGAACATAAGTTAAGTTGGACCTTGTGACAATAATTCCTACTTTTGTGGTTGGTCCCTTCTTATGTCCCAAATTCCATGGCTCTGTACACGCTTCACTGGCTATGTTATTGGGTAAGTCACTAAGAAAGCTTTGTGTTGAATGTTTCATTTGTCTTCCTCTCCGAATTTGTTTAGCAGATATACGATAAAGCTTCCTCTAAATTAATAGTTTATATTGAATTTAATTACTTTAAATTAATATTAATATAATTTTTTTAATTAATTGAAAGAAGAATTTTAATTTATTAATAATTATATAACTGTCGAACCACTGAAGCAAGATAGCAAGTTTCAGAATTGTCCGAAACTGCAATCTATCAATTACTCATAATCCGCAATTTGAAACCTTTAATTCAAGCATTACTTATGCATCCGTGTTTATTATGATTTATGGTCCACAACATTGATGAACAGTGTGTTCGTGGTGAACTTCTTGATTACCCACAAAACCAAAATTTGAAAGGTTTTGTTTGTTTTAGATGAGAAGGAGCGGTATGGTTCTCTTCTCAACGCTTCTATATATGTTGCCTGTGGATGATGTTGCCAGAGCACATATCTTCCTCTTTTGAGCATTCTCAAGCAAAAGGGAGGTATAATTGTTCTTCGCACACTATCACAATTCAGGATTTGGCCAAGTTCCTCTCTGCCAAATACCCTGAGTTCCCAATGCCGACAGTAGAGTGAGTGATTTCGGACCTTCTTCTTATAATCTTGAAATTAGTAGCATATACTAATGTGATTAAATGTGTAATTTACACTTTAATATTTCAAAAAATTAAATAAATTTTAAAAAGTAATTTTTTATTATTACATCTTATTAATAATACTCGTTGCATTTTGAATGGAATATTAAAACAATAATAAAGATAATAATATACGTATATTTAGATTTTTTGTAAAATATTACTTTTATTTAATGTTTTAAAATATAAATTTTAAATTATCTGTTTGATGGAGCAATACAATGTTGTAAAGAAAAGGGTTATCTTTGATTTGATGCCTTCTTACTCTTTTGATATGATGCCATTTTGTGTCGTCCATGCAATGCTGTGTTAGTTCATTAGCTGAACTTGACAGGGCAATGTAGAAAGTTAGGGATCTGATTCACAAATAAAATTTTCTTACTTGGGGGTAAGGAATTTGAATTTCTTTCTAAATCCTAATTGACACATTAACCTTTTCTTTTAATATATATTTCACTAGTCAAAACAAACGTTAATTCTAGACATCCTCTAAGAAGTTATAATATAATGAAGAGCATCTTATTCTCTTTTTAAGATTATTAAAAAATTAAACAGAATCTATAATTTAAGACTTTTTGATACATATCATCTTTTAAAAGAGACAAGTATAACATATGCTTATCTTTTTGTACAATTATAATTACATTATTTAACAATCAAATTTAAGAGAAAGAAAAACTTAGAAGTAAGCTACGAAATAATAAACACACTAGATATTATTGATTAAACCGTCGGTTAGAAAGGAAGAGAGATGGGTCGGTTGTCTATTCATTTTAACCATTTTCTAATTATAATCAACAATTTTAGGATAAGTTGAAGTTGAATAAATATATTTAGATACTTATTAAATATTTTATTTATAATAATTTATAAATTATATGTTTTATATATTCTAATTAAATGATTTAAACTTTATCAAAATTCTATTAAATTAATTTTTAAGTTAAGAATATAAACATTAGAGACTTTCGGTCTTTATCACTTCAAAAATTCGTGCATAATAATTTTAATTTAAATTTAATTATATAAAATTTTGATGGCTCTTAAAAATCAATTGCATAGTTTTGAAATGATTCTTATAATTATCATTATTTATATAATTTAATTATTTTATGTATTTTAAATGATTCATTAATAAATAATTTTTATTTATTGAAAATTTTGGGTGACCTCTCTCTTCTTCAATGTCATGTGAACAGTGGTTCAAGGAAAATTTCAAATTTGACTGGTATGGATTTCTATCTCCTGTTTTATCAATAATATGTCTTCTGTATTACAGTAAATTTCAGTCATTCATTATAATCTAATGAATGATTGGATTGATTGTGAGACAGAAAACACAGCATTGATAGAGCAAAAGATCTGTTCCCATATTTATGTGGGTATATACATCGTGCCGCCTGTGATCGACCAAGAATGCAAGAAGTGCTGAAAAGAACATGAATTGATGACAACAACTCCACTTTTCAACCCGAGTTTGGCGAAAATATTCAAAATGTCTTACTTTTTGACTTTTGAGGAGGAAAAATTATTATTACTTTTTGCGTCAACCCTGAGGTTAGGTGAAATTGTCCTTGGACCACCCTTGACAATGACAAGACATTGAAAAAGAGAGAGGCCACTCAATTTTTTCTTTTTTTTGGTAATTAAAGGCCACTCAAATTTCTCAAGTGCCGTGCTGGTAAGCATAGGCATAAGATCTGTACCACTTGTTTCAACTTGTTCTGACATTATTTTGAGTTTATCTATAACTAAATAGGCTTTGTTTTGGGAAGGATATTTGGTACAAAGGTATAAACCTGTAAACATATCACGTTATTTAAAAAAAGTGAGGGATCAAATATAACTTATCTGTTCTCCATCTTTGCTTAGAAGACACAAAGAGGAAGATATAACATACAGACATGGAAGGTGGAAAAGGTACGGTGTGCGTTACAGGAGGTACAGGGTTCGTGGCGTCATGGCTGATCATGAGGCTTCTTGAACACGGTTACTCGGTTCATACCACCATTAGACCCGACCCAGGTAAAGTTTCGATAACTTTTCTATCTCAGACTCTCACGAGATGTTTGGTTTAAGTGAATAGAACCCTTCCTATTCCTAACAGAATATTAATCCTTTGTTTGGTTTTTAATTAAACATAGAATAAGTAATATGTAAATTATGTATTCTTAAAATTCGCATAATAGCTAAAACTCTCTATTACCTATCTTTCTCTATTTTAAGAATACCCATTACTATTGAAGACAACTTGGTTCTTCTACTTTAACCTCCGAAATTGTTTATCCCTGTTTAACCTTCTTTCATTCTTTTTTTTTTCACCTTAATCTTTTTTAAACCACTACATTACCTTACAAAATGTTTTCCTTAACTTCATGCTCATTTTAAAACATCTCTAAAAATACCCAAAAATTCTCACGTATACATAATAAAGACAACATACACGTATATCACCAAAAACTTGTTTATGGTGTGCTTTCAAATCTAAAGATTTGTTCTCTATCTTCTTGTTTATTATATCTTCTTCATTTCCAATTTTTTAAGTTGTATTTGTTTACTTTTTCTGATTTTCGTTGCTGTTTTTCGTTTCTTGGTGTTGCTTATGGAACAACGTAAATAATAATAATAATAATAATAATAATAATAATTTTGTATAATAAATTTAATATTAATAAAATAATAATAATAATAATAGCAGAAAAAGAAGAAAATTAATAATAATAATAATAACAACAACAACAAATTTAATACTAGATAATAAAAACAATAATAAGAAAATTAATTTGTATAATAATAATAATAATAACAATAATAATAATGATGATAATTAAACCAATAACAAAAATTACTTTTGTATAATAATAATAATAATAATAAAATTAATAATAATCATAATAAAATTAATATTAATAATAAAATAGAAGAAGAAAATTTTAATAATAACAATGAATTTAATAATAAAATTAAGAATAAAAATTTTAAAAATTAATAATAAGTATAAATTTAATAATAATAATAATAATAATAATAATAATAATAATAATAATAATATTTTGATCTTTTGTTACTTATTCCCTTCTCATTCCGAGTTTATTTTTTCATACCAAATATTTCAATAAAAATTCTTTATATATTCCAATCCTTAAACCAACAAAGTAATACTTATTATATTCTATTACTCATCTTTTCTATTATTAGAAATAACTATTATATTCCTTATTTATTCCATTTTTTGAATCAAACAAGCCGTCAGTGTGTTTGAGCCTTTGAGGCAAATCAATGTGATGGAGCAGCTCACAACTTGATGATACTAACATAGAAGTGCCAAAAATTGCAAGGGACTCTCCTGGCTTAAGTGAGGTCACGGGTTCGAACTGTCCTCATGTATACAATTATTTAAAACTTGAGGTTAAAGTTTTGCTTCCCATAAGAGACCTACCTGATTCGAGTAAGAATTAGTCTAAATGTCGATGACTTAAAATTACCTTCTTATAATTGAAACCCTCTTAAAACTCCTCGTAAAAAAATTCGCAAATTAGACTTCTGCAGTATAGTTGGGTTGAAATTTAAGTGATGTAAAAGAGAGGGAAGCTTTTGATCCTAACTTATCGTAACGTTCACCGGACCACTGGAGCTTATTGGGTTGAAGATTTTGCAGTTTTCTTTTTTTTTTTTTTTAATATTGACGTATGAGTTATTAAAAAAATTATTCTGTTTAAATTTTTATAACATAATATGTATGTATGTGTGTGTGTATATATATATATATATACTAATCAAATATTATAAATATAATAATTTAACTTAATTTTTAAATATGATTTAAAATTATAAATTTAAATTAAATTTAGTTAGTTTAATTTAAATTTTAGAAGTAAATTAAATTGATATGTAAGAATATTTAAATAATATAAATGTAATGATCATGTTTATATATTTTATTATTATTTTAATTAAATTTTAAGATAAAATTCTAAAACCATTTTAAAATTTATAATAAACTTAAATATATTTTGTAACTAACTTTATTATTATTATACTTAAATTTTAAGTTAAAATTTTAAATATTCGTTAAAAATTAAATGTCTTTTGTAACTAAAATGATTGGAGGGAGAGATCCTTTCATTTTTATCTCTACAACGAATAAGTTAAACAGACAAATTAAAAACTCGTACAAAATTGTAAAAAAAAATACTTATAATATAATTAAAAACAACATTTTATTTAAAAATTTCAAAAAAAAATTCAACCACACGAAAAATAAGATATATGTTCTTTTTTATCCCATATGTTACGACCAGGCCACGAAAGAGACTTGACTTTCCTGACAAGTTTACCGGGAGCGTCCGAGAAGCTCAGTATTTTTAAGGCAGATCTTGAAGACCCTGAAAGTTTTGGTGAGGCTGTGAAGGGTTGCATCGGCGTTTTCCACCTAGCAACTCCAATGGATTTGGAAGACAAAATGCCGGAGGAAGTGATTGTCAAAATAGCGGTTGATGGGATGTTAGGCATATTAAAAGCATGCTTGAAAGCCCAGACTGTGAAACGAGTTGTGTACACTTCTAGTGACGCAGCTGTTCTCTTCAACGACAAAGATGTGGAGCTAATAGACGAAACTTGCTGGACTGACGTGGATTACATTAGAGCTAAGAAGACACGTGGAGCTTCTTACTTCATCTCCAAGACTCTAACTGAGAAGACGGCTCTTGAGTTTGCAGAGGAACATAAGTTGGAGGTTGTGACAATAATTCCTACTTTTGTGCTTGGTCCCTTCTTATGTCCCAAAGTCCCTATCTCTGTACGCCTTTCACTGGCTATGCTATGGGGTAAGTGACTAAAAAAGCATTGTGTTGAATGTTTCATTTATCTTTTTACATACTTATTCAACTGTTACATATGCACCAGTTTGTATTCTGATCCACGATATTGATGAACAGTGTGTTTGTGAACTTCATGTTTACCCACTAAACCAAAATTTGAAAGCTGACCCGGATTGGTTTGCTTTGTTTTAGGTGAGAAGGAGCTGGTTGCTTCTCTTCTCAACATGTCTATGGTGCATGTGGATGATCTGGCCAGAGCACATATCTTCCTCTTTGAGCATCCTGAAGCAAAAGGGAGGTATAATTGTTCTTCGCACTTCATGACAAACCAGGAGTTGGCCAAGTTCCTCTCTGCCAAGTACCCTGAGTTCCCAATACCAACAGCGGAGTGAGTGATTTTTGGACCTTCTTCTTATAAATTTTGAAATTAATGTGGTTAGATGTGTAATTTACACTTTAATGTTTAGTAAAAAAAATTAAATAAACTTTTAAAAAATAAAATTTTATTATTAACTTTTTATTAATAATACTCATTGCACTGCCTATAGTGTCTAAAAGTGATAATAGAGATAAAAATATATGTTTATTTATATTTTATAAAATATTACCTTTATCTAATGTTTTAAAAAATATTTTTGGTATAAATTATCTAGTTGTATAAACTAATGACCCATATATGAAAAATTCTAAAAATATTTAACTAGCATATAAGATATTATTAGTACTATTTTAAAAAAATAAATTATAATATGATATTATAATTTTTAATTTTCTTAAAAACTCTTTAAAAAGCAATTTATATTCTTTAACTGATAATATTTATTTGCTTGGCAGATCTTTAAAGGATATAAAAGGCTTTAAAGCGGCAGAACTGTCGTCAGAGAAGTTACTGAAAAGTGGATTTAGCTATAAATATAGGCTTCATGAAATAGTTGATGAAGCAATACAATGTTGTAAGGAAAACGGTTATCTTTGATTTTATACTTTCTTACTCCGACCGTAGCGGTCATGACCATTGTCTGTCGTCCATACACTACGGTATCTGCTGCGAATTATTTGTTGAACCTGAAAGGGCAATCTCGAAAGTTAATGCTTTGATTCCCGAATAAAAATTTCTTTTAGTCAGTGTTGGAAAATAATTCAAATTTTAAATTGTTTAAATTCTTTTAGAGTAGATCTTAGATTATCTTAAGAATTAGTTTGATTTATGTCACATGTTTAACAAGGATATTTAGTTGTCAAAGTCTTTAGGAAGTTAGTAAGTTGTTGAATCATGGGAGTAGCAGTGGGTAGTTTTTATTAATACTTTTGTGACCAATGTTGTTCACTGGTTCTGTCTGATTTTGATGGAGCTGGGCGCTGCTGCTTGGATTCATGAGATTGGTTGATTTTGGCTCAGAGATACCTGCAAAATCATAAAGGCAAGCCGGGGGGTTGACTGCCGGTAAGCCCCTCCGACGCTCAAGTCAGTCTCTTGTGAGAGTTTTGATGGCTAGTGAATAAAGAATACTAGGGTTCTCGAAAATCGTACCTTTTTATGATGAGGTAATGAATTTATATAGCTAATACCTACAAGACTTAGGTCA
>JANTPM010000009.1:30472403-30487168 GCA_025434745.1 Erythroxylum divaricatum | reverse complement strand
TATTATATATAATTAAATATAATTATTGCATAATTATTACGTCACACCGGTTTGACCGGTGGTTGAACCGGTCAAACCGGTCAAACCGGTAACCAATAAAGCCATCGGTTCGATAATCGGTCTGGATTTTAAAACATTGGACAACAACATCAAACTTTAAATTTTCGCGCACGAAAAGGTATAGTTCAACATCAGAGAACGTGTATCAATTTCAAAGAAGATAATGGGATCCATGATTTACTGAAACTGTTAGTGTTAAAAATCATGCCTTTAGACAATGAATTAGGTAAACATGCATGATATGAGTAGGCTTGATATTACTAGGATTTCTTAGACTATTTTATTGATGTGTTTAAGTGTAAAAATAATAATTTTAAATTGACTTCAGTCGACCTTTTAAGGAAAACACGTGCTTGAAACATCATTTTCTTTCTAAAAGATAGGGTTAGCCACCAAAAAGTTTCCGCAACCAATTATAAGTTGTTTTGCACAAGAGAATCAAAGTCCAAATATCATCTTAACGTTCATCTAGACATGACTTATTTGTTTTTACCTTTTGATTTTATTGTTTTGAACATGTTTGTGTAGCCTTTAATTCTAATTTAAATTTAAATGTAGACTACTTGAGAGAATTTGCTGGTGAGTGGACCAAATCTTAGGTAGAGGAACAGGATGTTTAGAATTCAGGATTTTAGTCTTGGAGGAAGGGATTTAATTTTGTAGCGACTACAGCTCTACTTAATTTATTATATATATATACATATTCTAAAAAAAAAATAATTTTGTAGGGGCTATAATCCTTATTAGCCCCCTGGATCCATCCGAGAGGATGCTCCTCAAAATAGTTCTATATATGTTATATCCAACTTAGATTTTTGATTGTGATGCATCACCAATAGGCATGTGCTTTGCTTTGCGGCAGCAGCCAGCCCAATATGAAGGATACGTAATGCAAGTCGTAAAGAGAGAGAAAGAAAAAGAGATCGTATAGCGAAGTGGTTGTGGCGTTAAAAAAGTCTCAGTGGACAACTGTGATGATGAGATAAGGGTGAGAGGTACTAGCACCAAACACACCTTTTTTTTTATTGAAGGAGCATTAACAGTGATGTGGAACTGTTATCTTCGGGTTCTTATGGATTGGGAATGATAATCCGAGACTTTAACAGACTAAACTGTGCAGGCAAATTTCTGATTTTACCGGAATGGCAGGATCCTCAAATTGGAGAAGTGTTATATTTTTGAGAAGCTCTTAGCTGGATTAAAGGCCTCTCTTATGGGCCTATTTGTGTGGAAACAGATTGTCAAATAGTTACTCAATTTCTAAATTCAGTGCATCAATTTCCTTCCTATTTGTCTTTGATTATTGAAGATTGTAAAGCTCTTCTTTAAGAGCATCGGTTTATTTTCACTGCTTTTGTTAAACGATTAGCGAATCAGGTTGCTCATAAAATCGCTAGGGCGATCAATTCTATGTCTGATTTTAAATGAAAGGTATGCCCTCCTTTTTTTCTTGTATGACATTTTATCTTTAGACATGACTAATATGCGCGCAATCTTTGATGTTAAAAAAAAAAAAAACTCGAGCTGCAGGAGACAAATGACTAAAGTACGCGATATACGTTGAGTGTTAGGACAGTTTGTTCCTGTACTAAAACAAACTCCAACTGATTATAATTGTATACGTAATAATTATACTCGTAAAAACCTAATAACAGAGACACCTGACCGGATTATATATAAATTGGTGCTTTTTAGGTGAACTTTTGAAAGATAAATACGTATTTTTTAACTATAAAAAATTATTTTAAAAAAATAAATATTTAACTGTAAAATAAAAAGTTTCTTATTTTAATAGTTATAGCTTTTTTTGGAAGATAAAATATATTTTTTTAAGAAATTTATATTTAGAGTTTTTCACAAAAATTAAATTTTTAGATAAATTGTTCAGATCAATTATTGAGCCTATTTTATAGTCCCTTCTATTCTTATTTTTTACACATAATTCCTATAATATCCACGAATACATATTCACGTTTATTTTGATATTTATATAATATTATTTTATTTTAATATTTATTTTTATATTAGTTTTACTCGTATTATAATCCATATAAACGATTTGATTATATATATTTTCATTTATGTTTCATATAATTTAAAATTATATAATAATTAATATATTGTGATTTACATATGGTTTAATATATTTTAAATAATATTTATATACATAAATAATTTTTATTATAAAATAAAATATAGTTAAAATTAAAATCACTTTTTATTTTTATACTAATAAACAGTCTATTATACGAAGCTCTTTCAAAAAAATTCTTTTTTATAAAACAATCAAACAGTCAACTGACTTCTTATAAAAATTTTTCTAAAATAAAGTCAACCCACGAAAACTCTATATATATAAGCTCTATCCCAAAATATAATTAGTCTCAAACGTCTCTCCCATTAGGAAGAAACCGTCTTTCCAGGAAAATGTTCGTTGTCCAATTCCTGCATGCGATGACTTCGGACATGTAAGAAATAAGTCAATTCTGCAACTTTTTGTTAATTGCTCATAAAATAAAATCACGTATAATCAGCAATTAATAAACGTTAATTTCAATTAAGTACTAATAAAACTTCGGATAATTTGCTTGCGTACGTTTCCATACTATCTTAAAATATATTATCTGTGGGGAACCGGTGACATGGAGTTCTCTGTCTCTCCTCTGCCGGCCGTACAAAATAGATAGACACCTGAGGGCAGCATTTGGAACTGAGACAGTGAGAGATCGTCACTACTCACTACCAAGAAGGTACCAAAAGACTCCATTCTGTATTTTCCAATGAAGAAGCAAGGAAAAACAAAGCTAAAGGGCAAAATCATGCAACTGTCAAAGACAAGTGTGATAAAAACCAACGAGTCATCTCAGCATTGTCTTGGTCAATTCAGACTCTTAATGCTTTTATATTATTAAAGGGATGAACATTGTTGAAGATATGATATAATTCCAAGATACAACATTACAGTGATTTATATGATTGATTTGAGAGTTGCATTTGGATTGATTTGAATTTTCTTTACAATATATTGAAGACCAATTCATCTAATTGGTCTTAGGGTGTAGGTGTGGAGCCAATTTTAGCATTATAAGTAGGGATGACAATAGGAATGGTTTGATTTGAGTATTACTCAATACATACTCATATTTATTTTTTATGACTCAACCTATATTCATATTCATATCCATCTGTTTTTATGATTTATTACTCATATCTAAATCTATTGGATTGTTCTAGTTTTTAGATATCATTTGGGTCGTATAATACATAAAAATATAGCTTCTAAATATAAAATATAAAAAGCAAATTTTTGTAAACGCTTCAAATCAAAATTACTTTAATAATAATAAATTAAGATTTTCTTTTATGTATGTATTGGAATTTTATTTACATAATTATTTAGCGTGCTAGTTTCACTTATTTTCTATTTAACTTGCATCACTTTTTTATTGTCACATCTGCATGTGAGTCTATTATAAACAACCTCTTTACTACGTAGAAATAAGGTTGCGTACTATCAGATCACTCCAGACCTCTCTTTATTGCGAGACTTTAAACTAAGTGTGATAATAACGATGATATATTGAAGATCACATTATTGATTTAATTTAACGAGAAAATACATGTATTTGATTGCCTTATATCATTCTAATTTTGTCAAGAACCTTAACATTTGGTTTAATATTTTATAGAATGCATTAAATTTTTAGTAAATGTTTGATTTGATAAAATGTATTAAATTGTTTGTAAATCTAGATTTTAAAAGAAAAATCTAATTCAACTTAACTAAATAATACTACTATATTTCAACTAAAAATTATGATAAATAAATATTTACTAATGAATATTGTAATGCCATGTTATAAATTTGGAGCAACTCTAATATCATATTAAATTTGCCGTATATCTTATTTTAAAAAATAATAATCAATATATAAAAAGTATTATATGAATTTAAGATATTAAATATTGTTTTTATATAAAATTAATGTTAATTATTATGTAATATGTAGTATAAACCTTATTACATGCTCAAGATCTACATGAAATAATTAAAAAATAAAGGTAATGTGGAATACTTGATTTCGGTTCCATATTTGATTTCAATGCTGATTCCGAGCTCTAAATGTTCAAGAATCTCCCGGGAATTTTATGGAAAATATTTCCCGACATGAGGTTTAGAACTTTCTACAATTTTCTCAATTTTACGTAAGCTTTCTTAATGAGTCAGATATTCTTTATGCTTACGATTGAAATGAGCAACTGCATAAAACTTTAATTTTTATATAATTTTTATATCGAGCTTTCCATCACAAAATCGATATAGATCCGGTCTACACTAATTGAGATTTATTTTTTACCTGGACTTTGACGTATTAATCTATATCATTTCTGGGACACTTTATTATTTTTATTTGAATTAAATTATATAACTTAATCGATAATTTATTTAAAAACTGAAAAATACAATTAATAATTATCCAACTTTAGAAGACAGGGCAAAATTGTGCAACATATTATTCTTAATTAAATTGAGACATAAGGAAGTACACATCATATCGTTAATTATAAAAGACAATTACGACATATGGACATTATTTTGTGCGTAGTATAGCATCGCATAGCATTTTTGGGGGGCAAATCTATTTGCCAATCAAAAATGTCATGCCGTAGAAATTTCAATTCGATATCTTTCCCTTCACGTCATGGCAAAAAAGTCAAATATCTATGTACGCTGATTTATATAAAAGTAAGAATCACGTTTTTAAAGAAACAGGGGTACTTTTATTAATATTTAGAATAAAATTTTAATTTTTAAAAAGATTAAGAACAAGTTTAAAATGCAGGAAGCTTTGCTATCACGTAATTAATATTTTAAAAATTAATCAAAAAGTAATTCACCGATTACGTAATTGTGTAGTTTATTATTATGTATTTTAGAATTGAAATATGACAATGGGTTTATTTTTTATATAAAAATATAAAATAACATTATACCAAGAAATTAATTATAATAAATTTCCATTTTACTTGAGATCAATATAAACAAAAAAGTCAATATACTTAGTATGTAAGATTCATCGCAAGTGTTGCCTAGTTTCAGCTCTTTTTTTTTATAATTGTTACGAGGTATTTTAAAAGGTGGTTTTAATTATATGAAGATATTTTTAAGTTATTTATATTTAAAATAATTTCTGTTCGAAATGAGTAGATTTTTTATAGAAAATAAAATTTTAATTTTAAATTTTAAATAATTACATACATAAAAATATTTTAAACCTACAACTTAACTTAATTAAAAAAAAGAAAAAAAGGTCCACCATGCCGTTTACAACATATACTTTTAACCTAAAGAATCAGAACCGGAAGCTTCCTAGTTGACATTTTGGAAGGGATGAGTATATAGCTTTTTTTTATAATTTTATCGCCGCAGTTCCAAACAGATTCTTTTTAATAGAAAAGTGCACGTAGCTTGTTTGACAAGGAGTAAGAGACCAACACAGTACTGCTTGCTCCCCAAGGAAACAAAAGGAGGGGGCTGTATAAAGAATAATAGCCTCGTGGTCTGTGATAACTTATTCTCTTTAAGTAGACATTGACGTTTGAAACATTTGAAAACCAGCTCCTCACGCTTGAAAGAGCAGGCTTTGAGAGTGGAAACTTGAGACTAACCTGACTCAGATCTCAGAACCTCTGGTCATTTCATCTGCGGTCTTTACATTTTGTAAGTGTACGCATCTCATATAAAATGTTTCTTCCATCTCTTTCTGTGTGATGGCATGTGGGTTTTGCTTCTTTTCAACAACAAACGACAGTGGCTACGGCGTCACAGTACACGCATCTCATATAAACGCTACTTCTCTGTTTCTTCCTACCCTTTTGGTGTTATGCCATTTGGGTTTTGCTTCTTTTCAACAAAAGGCATCGGTAGGTGAGCTGTTCCAATCATTGTTTTGGAAGTGCTACTGAACTTGGAGTCATACCACTTCCCGGCTTGATATGGATCGGTATCATACTGCTCTGTTTCTGACACGAACCGCTGAAATTCAGAAACATAACTGCTGTTTTCTTTAGCCGCTAATCCTGGCGAAACAGGGTTTTGTTGTTCCCATTTTGACAGAGACCAAAAGTTGGTTGGTGTACGCCGTACCGGCCACCTTCGTTAAAATCCGATCTTCATGCCACTTACTGGCCGGTCTGGGCCCGCTTTTAGCTGTAAAGTGTAACCTACTACTCATTTTCGTTGAAATTATTTAACTGACGGGCTCGAAATGTCTCCCATTCTTTTTTCATTGCGGAAATATTTCTTTTCAAAGAATAATGTCCCGGTTTTCCAGTTCTTTGAATGCGAACAGATTGGTCTTCGTAATTGCTTCACCTGAAAAGGTGGCGATCATATTCAATCCTTTTGTTATACTTCCACCCGTGAACGGCTCGTTGGTTCATCAATAAAATGATTCCTCTTTTGTGCTAATATTTTTTATCTTTATATCGTGAAGTTAAAGGTTCTGATTTCATCCATAGTTTGCTTGTGCTCAGCTAGAAAATATTAATCTTATATATTTGGAGAATCGGAGAAGTTGACAGCAAGAGGAACATCCTGAATTAAGAGTTATGGATGTAGAGATCGGCGATAGAGATGCTACGGGTACAACTGAGGCCTCCTCTTCAGTTATTGATGAAAAAGTGGAGAAGATCGGTGGTCAAAGCGGAAACGCAGAAGAGCCAGAGAAGAGCAGAGGAGATGAGAAAACGAAAACAGTTCCATTTTATAAACTCTTCGCATTTGCAGATTCTACAGACCTGTTGTTGATGGTAATTGGCATAGTTGGAGCTGTTGGTAATGGGTTAAGTATGCCTATTATGACTGTTCTATTTGGACAAATGGCTGATTCTTTCGGACAAAACCAGAACAACAAAGATACTTTGCACGTAGTTTCCAAGGTACATGTCGAAGCCTTGATTGATTTATTACCAACGAGAAATTTTGTTAGAACCAAAACAAAGCCAAAAAAGGAGAGAAAATGCATGATTTCTGGAAATTTCAGTTCTATATTATCCTTGCATTTAGCAACACAAGATTGAACAGGTCAAGCCATTGACTCATTGTTATTGCTGTACATTTTAGGTGTGCCTGAAATTAGTATATTTGGCCGTTGGGTCTGGTGTAGCATCATTTCTCCGTAAGTACAGACTCAGCACCGGTAACTCAGAAATTTTGGAAACTATGTGTTAAGAATTTTTTTTTTGTTGGTTGCCAGAGGTGACTTGTTGGATGATAACTGGAGAAAGGCAGGCTGCAAGAATAAGGGCCTTGTATTTGAAGACCATACTGAGACAAGAAGTTGGTTTCTTCGATAAGGAAACAAACACTGGAGAGGTTGTTGGTAGAATGTCTGGTGACACTGTTCTCATTCAAGAAGCCATGGGTGAGAAGGTACTAATCTGCTTTTGAGAACTGAACGTTTATGGGAAGGAAAAAAATAGAATCTAATCAGAAAATCTTTGATCCATTATCCTTTCCTCACATGTTACTTAATTCATGCAGGTTGGGAAGTTTATACAGTTGGTAGCAACATTTATTGGAGCATTTGTAATAGCATTTATCAAGGGGTGGCTTCTTACTCTTGTGATGCTAGCATCTATCCCCTTGCTGGTGATATCTGGGGGGGCCATGTCCATCGTGATAGCTAGAATGGCATCTCGGGGACAGAATGCTTATGCACAAGCAGCAAATGTAGTTGAGCAGACAATTGGGTCGATCAGAACTGTATGTTACTGTACACATCCAAAAATACTCTACACTTTTTTTTTTTTTTTGAGAAAAGAAATAGAATTAATAATAAATAGAAAGCAGAGTCGTACAAGCTTACAAAACAAGAGGCATTACTCCTATCTAGATACCTTTGAAAGTAAGGTTTTAGAATAGAGAGCCAAGGAAGAATAAAACACAGCAAGGTACACTATAGATACAGTTGAAAAACGTATATTGGAACTACATGCCAAATGAAGGTTCTTCAACAAAATGAGTTTCCGGACTTTAGTGATGATCTTAGATATCAAAGCCTCTTTCAAAGAATATTTTCTGGCAAGACGTCTCAGGTTACATTCTCTCCTAAGCGTATAGATACAACTTGGACAAGAATATGAATCTGATTATCTGGTTTCGAGTAGACTATTTGAGTTGAAATTTTCTGTGTAATATTTACGAGGGAGTTACTCAGACTTGCAAGAATGGCTTTTGACTTGAACGGTTTGACTACGATTGCAGGTAGCATCATTTACAGGGGAGAAACAAGCTATTGAGAAATACAAGAAACATCTTATTACCGCTTACAAGTCAGTTGTTCGTGAAGGTTTCGCTGCTGGATTAGGTCTTGGCATGGTTTTTGCAGTAGCTTTCGCTACTTACTCCTTGGCAATATGGTTTGGAGCAAGGATGATACTGGAAAAAGGATACACTGGGGGGGATGTGTTGAATGTGATTGTTGCCGTGTTGACTGGTTCCATGTGAGTACAGTTCTAAGCCAAATTCATAAGCATGCATCCATGGACATAAATTGCTCATCTGCAATGTCTAATTTCATGGATTGGCACGTTTACTTATTTCCTTGTAATTTACAATTTAGGTCCTTAGGGCAGGCCTCTCCCTGCATGACTGCTTTCGCTGCTGGTCAAGCTGCAGCTTATAAGATGTTTGAGACAATTAACAGAAAACCAGAGATAGATGGTTATGACACAAAAGGAAGGATATTGGAGGATATCCGCGGAGATATAGAGTTGAGGGATGTATATTTTGCTTATCCAGCTAGACCTGATGAACTAATATTTTGTGGCTTTTCTCTTTATATTCCAAGTGGCACAACTGCGGCTTTGGTTGGTCAAAGTGGAAGCGGAAAGTCGACTGTCATCAGTTTGTTGGAGAGATTTTATGATCCACAAGTTGGTGAAGTTCTTGTAGATGGCATAAACCTTAAAGAGTTTCAACTTAAGTGGATTAGACAGAAAATAGGTCTTGTTAGCCAGGAACCTGTTTTGTTTACATCTACGATTAAGGAAAATATTGCTTATGGAAAAGAAGGTGCAACTACTGAAGACATAAGATCAGCCATTGAACTTGCCAATGCTGCAAAATTCATAGATAAACTCCCTCAGGTGCTTCTGGCGGCCTTTTTATTAGTTTCCTGATTTTTATTTTAACTTCCATGGAAATTGATGTCTTTAATATCATTTTCAGGGACTTGACACCATGGTTGGTGAGCATGGAACTCAACTGTCTGGTGGACAGAAGCAAAGAATTGCAATAGCAAGAGCAATCCTGAAAGATCCACGCGTTCTTCTTTTAGATGAAGCTACAAGTGCACTTGATGCAGAATCGGAGAGAGTGGTACAGGAGGCATTAGATAGGATCATGGTCAATCGGACAACTGTAATTGTTGCTCATCGTCTAAGCACTGTGAGAAACGCTGATATGATTGCTGTTATTCACCAAGGAAAGATGGTTGAAAAAGGTTTCGTTACTTTTAACTTTACTTTATGCTTTTATCTTCTAATAGTGAATTTCCCTGAACTCGTCTTCACATTATTTACAGGCCCTTAAGAATTAGATTCCAGAATGTTTTATGCATTTTTCTGTCATTTTATATAACCTATTAAGGTTTGTGCTTGGTATAGTGACTTGAAATCTGTCTGCTAATTGATCATGTTCAATGCACACTCAGTGTCTACAATTTGTTTAGTTCAGATATTTCCAGTTCTTGTTGATACTTGATTTTGAATATATATTTCTATCATTTCCATTTCTAACTTGCACATTTTATTGATTTTCCTTCATTATCTGAAAGAATGAAAACGACTTCATAACATAGGAATTGGTTTGCTGATTGATCAGGTTCACATTCAGAATTAATCAATGATCCTGAAGGTGCATACTCACAACTTATACGCTTACAAGAAGTCAACAAAGATTCTACGGAAGTAACAGCTGAAAATAAGAGGTCAAATAGTACCGAATCTTTTAGACAGTCGAGTCAAATAAATTCTTTGAGAAGGTCCATAAGTCGGGGATCATCTGCAAATAGCAGCAGACGTTCCTTCTCAGTCTTTGGTTTGCCTATTAATGGACCTGATAATGAAGCAGAAGGACCTAAAACTTCATCAGAAGAACAGAATGCAAAGGTCCCCCTCCGTCGCCTTGCAGCTCTCAACAAGCCAGAAATTCCAGTTCTTGTAACTGGAACATTAGTCGCAATCATCAACGGATTAATTTTTCCGATTTATGGCACATTGCTTTCGAAAGTGATCAAAACGTTTTATGAAACACCTCATGAACTGCGAAAGGATTCGAAGTTCTGGGCAGTGATGTTCTTGATCCTTGCAATAGTATCCTTTGTGGTATATCCTTCTCAAACATACTTATTCGGTATTGCTGGTGGAAAATTAATCCAACGGATTCGAACTCTTTGTTTTGAGAAAGTGGTAAACATGGAGATAGGTTGGTTTGATGAGCCAGATCACTCAAGTGGTGCAATTGGGGCTAGGCTCTCAGCAGATGCTGCCACTGTTCGTGCCTTGGTTGGTGACACACTGGCTCAGATGGTTCAAAACAGTGCTGCAGCTGTAGCTGGTTTAGTTATTGCCTTCACTGCATGTTGGCAATTGGCATTCATTGTCCTTGCTTTTCTTCCTCTAATAGGGTTAAATGGATATGTTCAATTGAGGTTCATGCAAGGTTTCAGTGCAGATGCCAAGGTGAGCTCCTACCCCGACCTCCTTGAATTTTCTTGGTTGGGATTTTGTATTAGAAATTAATTATGCATATGACTATAGGCAATGTATGAGCAAGCAAGTCAAGTTGCCAATGATGCAGTGGGGAGTATAAGAACTGTCGCGTCTTTTTGTGCTGAAGAGAAAGTGATGGAGCTGTACAGAAAGAAATGTGAAGGCCCTATGAGGACAGGAATGAAACAGGGATTGATCAGCGGAATCGGGTTTGGGGCATCTTTCCTATTATTGTTTTTAGTTTATGCAACAAGTTTCTACGCAGGAGCTCAGCTTGTTTATCATGGAAAAACAACATTTGCAGATGTTTTCCAAGTGCGTGAATTTTCCACTTATCTATGAATATTTTTCTTTCTAGTTACAACATGTCATGAGATTAATAATTAATGCTCTTATGAAAGTAATTTCATGTGTCTTCTATTTAGGTGTTTTTTGCGCTCACTATGGCAGCCATTGGAATTTCTCAATCAAGCTCCTTTGCTCCTGATTCTTCCAAAGCAAAAGCTGCAGCTGTCTCCATATTCAAAATTCTAGACAGAGACTCAAATATTGATCCAACAGATGAGTCAGGAGCCAAATTAGAACATGTAAAAGGAGAGGTTGAGCTCCGTCATGTCAGCTTTAAGTATCCACGTAGACCTGACGTTCAAATTTTCCGAGATCTCAGCTTGGCTATTCATTCTGGCAAGGTAATCATCCGCGTGTGTGTGTGATGTGTTTTTCCTATCAGAACGACAGGAAAGAAAAAATACTCTACACATTATACTACAATTTTAACTTGTTTATAGTAAACTAATGTGAATCCTTCTGTTTTAGACTGTTGCATTGGTTGGAGAAAGTGGAAGTGGGAAGTCAACAGTAATTGCACTGTTACAGAGATTTTATGACCCTGACTCGGGTCATATAACTCTTGATGGAATCGAGCTTCACAAGTTCCAACTTAAGTGGTTGAGGCAACAGATGGGTCTCGTAAGCCAAGAACCTGTTCTGTTTAATGATACAATTCGTGCTAATATTGCATATGGAAAAGGAGGTGATGCAACTGAAGCTGAAATCTTATCTGCCTCTGAATGGGCCAATGCACACAAGTTCATCAGTAGCTTACAACAGGTTAAACCACTTTTCGTCTTCTCTTTTTCGGTTGAATGAATACTTCATTTTAGATGCTAAAAATGTAAGCAACATGAAATGCAGGGTTATGACACAATGGTTGGAGAGCGAGGAATTCAACTCTCAGGTGGGCAGAAGCAAAGAGTAGCTATAGCCCGAGCCATAGTGAAAGATCCAAAAATATTGTTACTAGACGAGGCAACAAGTGCATTGGACGCAGAATCCGAAAGAGTGGTTCAGGATGCCCTAGACAGAGTTATGGTGAACAGGACTACAGTTGTGGTAGCTCACAGATTATCCACTATAAAAAATGCAGACTTGATTGCTGTTGTTAAAAATGGAGTTATAGTAGAAAAGGGCAAGCATGAGACTTTGATCAAAATTAAGGATGGATTCTATTCCTCCTTGGTGGCACTTCATTTGAGTGCTTCAACTTGATCTCTATAAATAATTGTTTCCGTTCTTGTACTGGCAACAAATGTATCAGTGTTGTACGTATCACAACCCAAAGTTTTGTTAACGTACGTGAACAATCCTTTGTTCCTCTCTTTTTACCTATATGAATGAACGCTTGGTAATTGCATGTATTATATACTATTTATTATATCAAACGTCATGGATGACGCCTGCCAAGGAGCCTTCTTCCCTTATCTTGCTTGCTGCGTATTTCAACGTCTCGTGCTTGCCAAAGAGTCGGTCACACGCACTTCAAAGAAGATCAGCTCACACGTACTTCTTATAAACCCTGTCCTACAAAAGTTTCCAAGTGTCTTTTCTCCATGTATTAATCAACGGAGTTTTGAAGAATATTACATCAGAAACGGGCGACAATGGTGGCTATAAATAAGGCAGTAATGACATGCGAAGCAATGGTTTGATTTGTCACCAAACCAACTGTTTAGCTTCCGAAAGATAAATGCTTCGCTGTCCTCGTCAAGAAAACTAGGCCTGATGTTGATATCACCTTCGTTGAATCCGCAACAGGCATGGGCTACCTATGATCTATGGTTGTATTAATTTTTTTAACTTAAGTCTAAACTTAATTGTTTTAATTAATTACTGTTTATTGTTAAAATAAAAATATTTTATTGATTTTTAATAAAAATGATATTATTTTATCTAAACAAATTTTAGTCAAAATTGTTATATCCACATTTATATAATAAAATTTGTCAACTCTTTTGGTTGCTTATTCAATCCAAATGATTGATAATCGATCTTTTAACTTAAAAGAAACTCTTTATCAAGTCTTAAGATGTGTTTGGTTCACTTAGGAGAATTGTAATAAGAATTATAATAAATTTAGTAAAAATGGAAATAAATATAACTTCTATTCTTTATTATATTAGGAGGTATGGAGTATTGCACCTTTTTGAAGTTACATAATCATATTATGATATGTTCATAAAAGTGATAAAAAGCACTACAATTGAGCTTGTGCCTAGTGATAATCAATCTCCTAGTGAACCATTTGTGCCTAGTGATTGTATTTGAGCCTTTTCTACGTAAACTTATTCCAAAGAACCTTGAAACAAAAAAACAAATTCACCTTTGTTTGATGGTTAGTAGAGCTATAAACGTTGCGCATTCAATATTCTTATTGATAGGTATACAAAGTAAGAAGTGTGGGGTGTTTTCTATGGAAATTGAACAAGCATACTGTAAAAAAAAAATACAATAACAATAAAAGAAAAAGAAAAAGCGAAGAAAAAAAGAAAAGAAAACTAGCATCTAAATGAGGTTTTTGAAAATTTGGTTTACTTCAGATTCCAAGGTGAAAGAATGATGGAAATTGTGATAATAGAGATGGTGAAGTTTCCTAAGTATTATGGTTGTTGGGTAATTTCTCAGTAAATTTTGCTAACGATGATTATAATATTTGTAGTTTCTATTATACTAATTATTGAATGTTTGAATTCCTATCATTTCTTTCTTAACCTAGTTTACCTCTTGGCCCTATTACAATCAAAGGAATAAAGACTTTTTTGATTCATGGATATGCCATAGATGGGATTAGTGGAGAAGTAGATAAGATGTAGCGGCCCCTTACCGTAGGGTACACACCGAAACATCCGGAAGTTTCTTTCTTAGCCTACTTTACCTCTTGGCCCTATTACATTCAAAGGAATAAAGACTTTTTTGATTCATGGATATGTCATAGATGGGAGTAGTGAAGAAGTAGATAAGATGTAGCGGTCCCTTACCGTAGGGTACACACCGAGACATCCGGAAGTAATTCCAGTGCATATCCTATGATAATGGTACGCTATGCTCAATCATTACATTCACTTCACATGGCATTATAACATTAATCTCTTATAAGCATCAAATGAAAATCACAATATTTTAAAACCAACTTTTTCCTCATTTCATTGCGTAAAACCGAAAATTTACATTGTATCTTTCAACCTTTACTACATGTGTATCCTCAAAACTTAGTACAAAAGTATTACATGAAAGAGAAAAATATATAAAATCTATCTAAGCCATCCTAAAATTTCAGCTAACCGACCTTTGAGCCATGACTTCATTTGCTAAATCACAATCCACATGGCTGGTAGAGCCTCTCAGAAGCTAGAGTTGTCTCTCGATCCTGAATAGACAACGTTATAATTTTGGTAAGCTTTGCAAACTCAATGAGATAACTATTATCGATGGTTCACTCAATTCATGCAACACATCATTTCATATAACAAATATTTCACAAAATTGCATTTTACATCAGTATCACATCTTCATTTAAGCATAGGCAAATTTGGCATTTCAATGCAGCAAACATACTTAACAAAATGCATATGAAATGCTCATGAGACACT
>JANTPM010000009.1:30417559-30437694 GCA_025434745.1 Erythroxylum divaricatum | reverse complement strand
GCTTCGTGCTGATAACGTGTTATAAAACCGAAACTAAAATGTAAGAATATTTGGGAGAGGAGAATTCTTCTTATAAAGTGGTGTATCTTACATCAAGTTAACCCTTCTATTTATATTACAATTTCAAACACCTAATACACATGTGACCACCTACTTATTGTGTTAGGTAAAACCAAACCAATAACCACTTACTTCATTCTTGTGTTAGGTAAAACCAAACCAATCCAAATGTACACTAACTATTAAATGGTGCATCTACAATTAATGGTACACTATATTATTTCTATCTTTTATAACAAATACTATTATTTAAAAAGCTTTTGTAATATATTTTTAATATAATCTTTTACTATTAATTAAGTAACCACATTTTAGATACATAATTATTAATATATTTTGTTATAAGAGATTTAAAAGATATATTAATGAAAATAAAAGGTCAAGTAACCCTTCTTAATATTACATTAGATGTATTAATAAAATATTAATAAAGATGATTTTTGAACTAAATTATATAATTTTTAATTTTTAAATGTTTAATTAAAATTAATATTAAAAATAAAAGATTTAAAAATTGATATTTTTAATTTGTTAGCTCAATTTTTAATTTTTAATTATTAAATAAAAATCCTTTTTACTTCATTTTTGGTGAACTTAAGCACAATCTTTTATGCGGTTAGGAACTAAATTAAGTAGGAAATAGGAATTTTTTTGAGAAGAACAATAACGTGGAAAAGAATATTTCAACGCGCGAATTTCCTGTTCCACTGCACATGACCTCCCACGCACTTAACGGTCTCTTCTCACTCTCATTCCTTCTCTCTCCACACACTTCTATTATTCTATTTTTCTTTCCTCTCTTCCCATTGTTCTGTACCACTCCATAGAACTTTCTGTTGGTTTCTGATCGATCTAGCGAGTGTTCTTCACAATGTCGTTGTCGGACTCTGAATCGTCGTCGCACGGCGGCGGAGGAGAGCACAAATTCTTTCGCCAGATCAGCCGCGACCGTAAGTTTCCGACGAGTTCTCAAAGAACTGATCAAGATTTCGGAATTACTTTAATTTGAATTTCTGAGAGCTTGATGATATTTTTGGAGTAAACTACGCGATTTTGATTTGTTTTACTTTAAAGTAACACTCGCATGTTTATCCTTTCCTCTTGTTGATGGATTTTTCCGAGGTTTATTTCAGGATTGTTAAATGAAATGCTAGGATCAACGAAGTCGGGGGATTCAAGATCAACGTGGAAGGTACATTTGATGTAATAGGAGTCTGATGCTTATTTTAATGAATATTACTCATCCTACATTTTTTTCCTGGTTTGTTCACATTTTCCAATTCTATATGTTTTGTCTGTGGCTTTTTAGAAAAGCTACATACGAACAAGAATGAATGGAGTCTTTCTTTCTTTATCTTATATATGCATTTCTCGTACTAGATTTAGCGGATCTGCTTGGCAACGTCAAGATGTTGTTAAATTAATCAGTCTTCTTTTCTTAAATAAAGTGTCTCATTCTTCATTTCATTTCAGTTCTATCTGTCTATCTGTTTGATTTACCATTTTATTTCGTATATTGGTAACAGAACAGATATTGTAATGCTATGCCAAAATGGTAGACATCAAATTGTTCATTAAGTTTGCTCTGCACAGGTACTCATCATGGATAAAGTTACAGTAAAAGTAATGTCTCACTCTTGTAAAATGGCAGACATCACAGATCAAGGAGTCTCATGTAAGAATCGTATCACAATTAGATTTATTCTCAATTTTATTTTTTCTCCTGATAAGGACTTGAATGGTGCAAGCCAAGTGGGTTGGTTAGGAATTCGGTCGTACTATTCTATTAGTCTTTATTGTCCATTTATGCTCTCAATCGACAATATCAATAAAGTTACTTATGAGAAGCATTTTTAGTCAAATAATTCTCATGCGTTTATTTTTCCGTTGAGGATTTATTAGCGGGCTTCCTTGTACATGTCTTTAACCAGAATTCTAATAATAGAAGTTCTTCAACCACTCAAGCGTATCTTGATTGTTCGTTATTTAATGCCATGTAGCTCTTGTTTGATGAATTTAGCTAATACAATTTAATAAATACGGTATTTTACTGTAGTGGTGGAAGAGCTATTCAAGAGAAGGGAACCACTGCCTTCCATGGATGCTGTATATTTTATTCAGCCTTCAAAAGAGAAGTAATTTTTCCTCGCTGTTAAAAGCAAACTTTGATTCTTATGTTTGACAGAAAATGCAATAGATCAATACTATTGATGTGCTTGTTGATTAATTTCAATTATATTTTGAGTCTTGTATGACAACTAATGGTTTTCGGGCCAATAGCTGATTCGAGTTTCTGCCATTGTGGCACATTCAGGAAAAAAGAAATTTCTTTCTGTTGCAACTAGTAGCTGAAACCATCCTAGTTTCCTTCTGATATAATTTTTGACGGAATTGATAGGATTCTTAAGTTTTATAATGGAGTTGGGTTTGCACTGCTAACATGTCTATGCAACTCCAGCTCCTTTGAAATAAGTTTTGTTTGATTTCTTGCATTGGGGAATTCAACACGAGCCGTATAAATTCTGCTTTCTTGAAGTGGCTTGTAGTTTTCATCCTATTCAATGCTGACACACCTTCCGGGAAGGTATTATCCAGTTTAACTCTACTTTTTACTAGCATGCAGTATCGTAATGCTCTTGTCCGATATGTCTGGAAGGGAGCCTTTATACAAGAAGTAAGTCCAAGATACTATTTCATTTTTCGGTTCAGTTATTTTAATCTATATGTTCAGACTCATTTTAGCTGACCTCTAATTATTTTATCTGAATTGTTTTCCCTTTCTTTAGAGCTTTCGTTTTTTTTAGTTCACCTGTCCCAGCGGGCTTGATTAATCACATCAAGGGTGATACAAGTGTCGTCCCCCGCATTGGTGCCTTAAGAGAGGTCTAGATTCTCCCACTTTTTTGGTTAATTGGTGATATGTATAAGGTTGCATGCTTGTGATGTTTAACCTTCTTTTTTTTTTCTTTTCTTCCTAATCCTATTATTTTGCGTTTGGTATCTTGCAGATGAATATGGAATATTTCCCGATAGATAGTCAGGTATGTACATGTATAGCGTTGTTTTACGAAAGCGACATTAGCAAGTGTGCCCTTGTGCCAGTTTGAAATGTTTTCCTGGTTATGTAACTTGTATTTGTTTTCTGATAGATAATATCATCATTCGCTATTTTTTTTTATGTAGTAAAAGAATACGTATAGTACTAATGCGATCTGAAGCTTGTTGGCTTCTTGAAGCATTGTATTGACTTCTAATTTTTACATCATTTGGCAATAGAAATATTATTTGTTATTCTTCAAAAAAAATGCATAGTAGTTTAGTGTTCTTCAAAATAACAAATTTAAAACAATATTGTTTAATTCTTAGTTTAAATCTATTTAGATCTTTCGTTACCTTAGAAAAACTTGGAACTCTATGTCGTTACATTTTCAATTTTTTATGATGGGACTTCAAAATTATTCATAGTTAGAAGTATGCCTCTGTTTGACTGCTTTTTGACTTCCTGCTTGATAATCTTTAAACGTCATGAAAATATATTCCCAAGTTTTGTTTCACATGGATACAATTACATGTGCTGAAAACCATTCCCTGCCCTTTGTGTCACGACTCTTATATAGCAATTAACAGAATGTGAGTAACACTGGATTCGTCCACTGAGATCCCTTTAACGCAGGCTTTTATTACTGATCATGAAGGAGCACTGGAAGAGCTGTATGGTGACAATGCCGAGAATTCTCGTAGATTTGAAGCTTGCCTGAATGTGATGGCGACTCGAATTGCTACGGTATTTGCTTCACTGAAGGTCAGAAATTTACTTGAGGAGATACATAAACTCTTTTGGGAATTTATCAATCATTATCTTGGAAATCAGTGGTTTTAAATTTATTTTGGAGAACATACATGTTTATCTGCGCTGCTTGAGCTCATTTATGGAAATTGTATACGAAGTTGTTTCTCTGTTCACTGGGTGTTATGTCAGAGCTTTCATGATCGTTGAATTTTCTTAAGTTGCTTAGATGTGAGCAACATTTTATTGCTTACTTTCTGGTTGCCTTATCTAAAGAACTAGTCATTGATCAACTACTCTAGTACTCTCTACAGACTGGTTGGCATGGCCTTTGTTTATCATCATAAACCTTGCAATCCCGGTGTGCATTATTTCAGACAATAATTGACACATTCCGCATGATGTTAGGGGAGTCAATCAAAGTTCATTTGTACTCTATTTTTCATTTATAGGAAATGTTTCGTTTTCAGGAGTTGCCCGTTGTGCGGTATCGTGCTCCCAAGGTGCAAGATGCATCAACAGCAACAGTTCGTGATTTAGTTCCTGAAAAGCTTGCTGGTGCTGTATGGGATTGCATCTCAAAATACAAATCTATTCCAAATTTCCCACAGAAAGAAACATGCGACTTGCTCATCCTAGATAGATCTATGGATCAGGTTGCAAAATAACGTTCCTTTCACAAGTATTCTTGTTTATGGTAAATGGTTTTAATTCTGTTGCATATCATGAATCTTCACGCCCAGATTGCTCCAGTTATACATGAATGGACTTACGATGCTATGTGCCACGATTTGCTAGATATGGAAGGAAACAAATATGTGCTTGAGGTATCTTTTTTAGTTTTATTTTTCATTGAGAGGGTAGGGATTTTAATCCATCTTTATGTGATGCATCTGTCCTAAAATATGTGTTTAGGTTCCTAGTAAATCAGGTGGTCCACCTGAAATGAAAGAGGTCCTTTTGGAAGACAACGATCCAGTTTGGCTAGAGCTTCGCCATGCACATATAGCTGATGTACGTTGAGAATTTCTTCTTTTTCTATCGCTTTATCTGAACATTGTGAAATAGGTTTCAAGTTTCAACCAACTGAAAATATCAGGCTAGTGAACGCTTGCACGACAAGTTTACCAACTTCACATCAAAGAACAAAGCTGCACAGATGCAACAGGCTGGAAGGTTTGGACACCTGTAACTTTTTTATTCATTTGATGTTGAGTTGCGTAATGACATTTCGTATCTGCTTATAATTAAGCTATCTCAAGGATTTAGTGTATTTAAAATTTTCAGGTTTGTCTGGTTCATACCATTTGTTTTTCACATTTTCAATCGCCATATTTTTTGGATTTTGTTTCAATACAAAAGCATGAGTTAGGTGCAAGATGCAATTTCCCTTATGAAAGCGAATTATTGACAGTTCTATGCCTGAACTTGGCCTCATTTGCTAACTAGAAATCCAAGGTTACAAAGTGAATAGGGAGGCATTTCTACACAAGATTCTACTAATTACGATAGATGACATCACTTTCATGGTTCACGATGTTTGAACATTGTCTGGAATGACAGTACCAAGGCTAAGTAGAAGTTTTCTGTCAGAACTCAGCTTATCAATCCATCTATGTCTGTGGTTTTAGTACCATCACAATTACATGTAAAGATATGCATCACTTACGTTGCAGATTCGAATTTTTAATTGTTAATAGAATAAAGAAGCAGGGTCTCAAGAAACCGGTTCACTTCCTTAACCGGTGCTGAATTTTGAATTAATGCAGAGATGGTAATGAAATATCAACTAGAGAGCTACAGAAAATTGTTCAAGCATTGCCAAAATACAACGAAACAGTTGAGAAGCTCTCTCTCCATGTTGAGGTGCGATTCTTCTTTATCTTGTCATGTTTTATTTTTCAAGGTCAACAGCTTTACATTTACGTGGATTCATGCATGTGAATTGTAATTAGGGTGTTCACTAAGAAATAACATGGGAATTTAATTTGCTTATTTAACCACGAGAACCTCTCCACAATCAGGCGGGAGAATGTCAACTTTCTTTTGACTTATGGAAGTTCAACAATTTGCGGTGGTTGGATCTGAAATAGAGCAGAAAGCATTAAATAAGAAGTATCAAACATTTATGTGAACAGGAGTTACAATGGATTGAAATTGCTATAGCGCTAAAACGTAAAACTGTGACCCTAAATTTGTGAAGAACTAGTGGTTCAGAGGTTCTCTTGATAGAGATGGTCTATTCTATTGGTGCACAATTATACATCACGAGTTTTGCCTGCGTTACTTGCTTATTTTTCTACACAGATTGCTGGAAAAATAAATAGTCTTATCATAGAGATGAAACTTAGAGATCTTGGACAACTAGAGCAAGATCTTGTTTTTGGGGATGCTGGAGCAAAGGATGTCATCAATTTTCTAAGAACACATCAGGTGATTAATCATAGAATTCAAGTGGACAAAACATACATGATTGATGTTCTATGCTCAGTATTTTATCAAAAGAACCTTGTCTCCATGCAGGATTCAACTCCAGAAAATAAACTTCGGTTATTGATGATCTATGCCTTTGTATATCCTGAGAAATTTGAAGGCGACAAAGGTGTAAAGCTAATGCAGGTAAATACTCTATTCAAATTTGAGAACTGATGTATGACGAAATGATTCGTGTATATGAAAAAAATCATACACAAAACGATGACTAATAATTACTAAATATATTTTCTTAATAGGATTCCTGAAAACTAGAGAAATTAATTGGAAAATAGTTGTTAAAAATGATAATGCAATCAAGGAAAAAAAGTGTTTTTTTGATTTATGTATGGGCTTGCTATAATAATTGGTCCTTTTTACCTTGTGCTTCTCGTTGTGACCAAACTTAATGCGAGACGTGGTTGGCATTTGCTTCTATTTATAGAACATTTTGTCCTTCAGTACTCTCATTTTAGTCCAAGAACCAATGTGAATTTTATGTCCTTTGCCAAACGATCAATTTTAGTTTTAAGACTTTTCTGATGGTTTTATTCTCCTTTTAATCAGTTGGCCAAGTTGACAGATCAGGATATGAAAGTTGTGAATAATATGAAACTGCTTTCCGGGTTATCCGAAACCAAGAAGCCAGTCAGTAGTTTCTCTCTCACGTTTGATAACAATAAGAAGGTATGCAGATAAATTTGCAACGTTTGTTTCCTATCTACATCGTGTTTGCATGAACAAAATGTAGCTTTTGAATCTTGTTTAACATTTTGATCTATGTTTCTTTTGATTATCAGAAAAATCAGGCAGCAAGAAAGGATCGAACTGATGAGGAAGAAACATGGCAACTATTTCGCTTCTATCCTGTGTTAGAGGTATTAATCTTACTTTAGGACTGCTCATAAGGTTCTATCTTTAGTTTCATAAAGATATGGAATCATCACCAAATTACTTGAAAGAAATCATAAAATATTTCTCTCTACATAGAATGTGCAAAGCTTCTTGTATATCTAGTAAACAATAAAAGCTATAAAATTTAAGATGCAGATTGAGAGAATTGAAGAGGGGAAATGCTTGTCACATCCTAGATTACATATACATATCAGGAAATTCATATTGATACCTTACTACTAAATTTATCTTATTTTGTAATCTTGTTCTTGACGTACTCTCTTGGCAAATTTACTCTGGCCTTCAAAATTCATTATGGTACGTGGTAGATTTTATTTATTGACAAAATGGAAGAATCACTTATTTTAGTGAGAATTATCAAAAGATTAATTTTAGGCTACTTTATTTCTCTGTCAGGAGCTTATTGAAAATCTCAGTAAAGGTGTATTGCCAAAGAATGAGTATATATGTATGAACGAGCCCAGTCCACCTGTCCCAGAGCCCACTAAGAGAGGATCGGGACGGACAAATCAAGCTCCTGCTGCACCGGAAAAGAAAACTCCACATTCAATGAGGTCTAGGAGGACTGCAAATTGGGCTCGACCTCGTCATTCCGATGATGGCTATTCAAGGTACGCACAACCTGGACTTGTTGGTATCCGTAGTTGTGCATGATTAGCCATATGTCGATATCATTCTTCTACTTCAATCCTCAGCGGTCACATTTAATCATTTACTTTTCCAGCAGCATATTGTCATTTTTTTTTAGTGGTAGACTGATAAACCGAGCTCAGTTGAATTCTACAAAAGCAAATGTACATCAGATTACTAAGTTCCTTCTTGCTTGAATATCTTTTATAATTTTCCAACTGCTTTTTGCAGTGATTCAGTTCTTAAAGAAGCAACATTAGATCTTAGGAAAATGGGACGACGCATTTTCGTATTTGTCATAGGGGGTGCAACTCGATCCGAGGTAAACTGTTTTAGGAACTTCTCATTTTGGAATACGTATCTCATTTCACCTGGAAGTTAGATATTCACTGTGGCTCTTTCTTGACTCCGCTGTCAGCTGCGAGTTTGCCACAAGCTCACAACTAAACTGAGGAGGGAAGTTGTGCTAGGCTGTTCTAGTTTGGACGATCCTCCACAATACATAACGGTATGCCTTACGCTTATGATGAAAATTTAGCATTGTAAACATTGAATACCCATCTAGTTCGAATCCAAGCTTTTATGATCTCATAATCCTATCAGTTCTACCATATTTTATGTCTGTTACGATTCCATCTTTTCCTCTTCTCTTTACCACTTCGAAATATCAATGGGCACAAATAATCTACGGTATAAACTCTTGATTTGTGGTTCTGGTCGTTCATTGATCTTTTCAACATGGCAGAAACTGAAACTGCTGTCAGATGCCCCAATGGATGCGCGTTGAGATGATATATTCGGATCGGTAGAGATATGTGGAATTTTTGCTTTTAATCACCACTTGCAGGTGCGTCTCTTGAGACTTCTGTTGCGCACAAGCACTTCTAGCAGATACCATACACGAAAAATTGACCATCCCTTTTTGGCCTTTTTCAAGGTATATACATACATACTTGTACTGGAGACCAGCCACAAATAGCAACTGTCTTCACGTGATGTTCTTCACTTCTGTTCAAACAATACAGTGATTGGAGAAGATAATGTATAACCCCGCATTTCCTAGTGGGGCCGAAATGGAAAATCACTGATTGGCGTAGAGCAAATTGTACGACTTATGATTGCGGTGCAATTGTACACTTTCTCTGATGACTGCCTCGACAATTAGCAGAACTCAAAATGGTGAAAAAAAAAAAAGTGTGAGAAAGGGATGTCAAGTGCAGTAACCATCCTCATGTTTTTAAGGCCTGCTTCTACTTATTAATATAAACTGAAAAAGATAACTATTATAAAATTTACTTAAGAAGTTGAATTTTAATAATAAAATGTTGAGATTCTGTCATGTTAGATGAAAATCTTTCCACGATCAAAGGAGGCTCTAATCAATTTTAAACCCAATTATTAAAAAAAATAATGTTTTGTTTAGAAGAATTAAATCTCAAGCAAGCAGAATTAAACTTGAATAATCTAAATTTAGATTCAATTAAAAAATATATTATTTTATATATTTAATTTTTAAAATATTATTTAAAATGCTATTAGCCTACTCATTGCTATCCTTATTAGGTATTATGTCAGACGATTCTCTAAATTTGAAAACTTACGGTTTATTTGTATTTTTTAGAAGAAAGGGTGGATCGATACTTAGTATTGAATTGAACATATTAGGCCATTTTTTTAAAATATTGTCATTAATTTTCTAAGTTTAGCATAAAATTTTTATTTATTTGGACATCATAATTTTTTTATTTGGACAATTTTTTTATTTATTTGGACATCATAAATACCTCTGCGTAGCTTTGAACAACTAGTGAGATAAGCACAAATTGCCCCAAGTCTAATCAAAATTTGCGGGAAAATTAAAATGTTTGTAAAGATTTGATCTCATCAGTTTCAGACTTTCAGGTTATTAGTTTCTTTTTTCCTTTTTTAAAAAACAGAATTTCTAACTCACCATTGGCCGTTAGATTGTCTCCTGTTAACATCACTCCGTCTTTGATGTCCATTTTTTTGATGTACCACCTATCGGATGTTACAGTATTCTATTAGAGGATAGATCGGGGATCTATTTTCCTATACTCACTTTGTAATCGATGTATTCTTATTTTCCCTTTAATAAAAAAAAACCAAAAATTAAACTATACAATAAAATTTATTACATATTTTGGATAAAAGTCTCCCTCGTAATAGAATGACTTGTTATTATGCAATTAAGTTAATAGGTTCTACTTATAAGAACGGGATTGATTCACCAGCTGGAATAAATAATAAATAGAATGGTTATTCTTATTAATAGGATAGACGAAGAATATAATAGAATAGATATTATTTAATTTAGTTTATTCCTAAAAATTTTAATGATGATGTATGCCAATTTTTAGTTTGAAAATATAAATTTAAGAAGACAAAGGAATAATTAACAAAAATATCAAAATATATATTATAGTCTCAATTATTATTATTATTATTATTAATTTTCTTATAATAATAATAAGAAGAAGAAGAAAATTAATAATAATAACAACAACAATAAGAAGAATAATAATAATGATGAGGATAAGAAGAAGAAAATTATTAATAACAACAACAACCACAACAACAACAACAACAATAATAATAATAATAACAATAATAATAACAACAAAAAGAAAGATTCTCTTTACATATTTTACGTTTTACTAAATAATAAAGATAGGGAGAGATATCTTTAACTATTCATAAAATGTAAGAATATCTAAACGTAAGATTAATTATTTTGTATATTATTTTTTAACCAAACAAAGGAATAATCCAACTAAACATGCCGGAATGTAATAGTAAGATTAATTTTTATTTAAAAAATAAAAATATACTAATAATAATATTTAATTGATGAAAATTAATTATTCTAAGTCTTTTATATATTTAAGTTTGTTTTGAATATTTTGAAAATATTTAATTGTAATTTGAACATTTCAAAATATTAAAATTTATTTTGTATTTTATGGTAAATTTAAATTACATTTTTTACTTTCTTTTTATTTACGCATCAAATAAAAATCTAACAGAAAATAGAACAGCAAAACTCAAAACTCAAAACTGAGAATATAGGTTTAGCGCTTTTTTAAACATTTAGCATAAAGAGGCCAAAAGTTGAAGCTCACGCCTGCAACAGACGTGCCATTTGTAGTCATATCCATTTCTCACTCTAGAGTCTTCGAAAAGCCCTAGGCTTTCAACCTTCATCGATCGAGATATGGATCCGATTTTACCGATCGCAACTGTTTCGGTGCTTCTTGGAGCTCTAATCGCTCTTGTTTTCTTCAGAAGCTATTTTCTCAAGAGAAAATCTGAAGTCGGATCCATCACCAAGCCGGAGGTTCATTCGGATACTAAGAAGCCTACAAAACCTACTCAACCAAAGAAGTCTCACTCCAAACCTCATTCTCATGCTTCCGATAAGGTACTCGCGATCTGTAATTCACTGTTTGTCTGTTGTGAGATTATAGTAGTTCTTTTTTGTTTGTTTTAATTTGGATGTTTATGAACTCTCTTTGTTTAGATGAAGATATCAGGAAATGTGAGTTTATGTATTCAAATTGTGTGAGTGGAAATTGGAGAGTCGTGAGTCAATTATGGTTCTGAGGTATGGATTTAACGTATGTTGATTGCTTTTTTGTGAATTGAAGGATCAAAACAAGCGACATCATCCTTTGGACTTGAACACTCTAAAAGGTCACGGAGACTCTGTAACAGGCCTATGTTTTTCATACGATGGACGGAGTTTGGCAACTGGTGTGCATTCTCGTTCTTTACCCTGAATGCTTTTTATTTAGATCTGAGTTCAATTATAATAAGATCATTTTCCCCTACCAGAGTTAATCTTATGTTTTTCTCTTTTGTTTTTTGAACAGCTTGTGGTGATGGAGTCGTTAGGGTATTTAAGTTGGATGATGCTTCAAGTAAGAGCTTCAAGTATGAACCTTATGCTCTTTCAGCTGATATAGTTCTTTGTATAATGCTATGTTGTTCTCTAACTTCTAGTGTTGTTTTCGCATTTTTTTTTCTGCAGATTTTTGAGAATTAACTTGCCGGCTGGTGGTCATCCTGTGGCAGTCACGTTTGCTGATGAATCCACTTCTGTAATAGTTGCTTCTCATTCCATGTCTGGTTCCTCTTTGTATATGTATGGAGAAGAGAATGCAAAACCTGCTAATGATTCTAAGCAGCAAACGAAACTACCTCTTCCAGAAATAAAATGGGAACATCACAAGATTCACGATTCTAGGGCTGTTATCACGTTAGTTGGAACTGCTGCGACTTATGGCAATGCTGATGGCAGTACAATTGTTGCCTCTTGTTCAGAAGGTACGCCCTGTTAATTGCTGATGGAACCATTTCTGATGAATGTGATTTAGAGCCCTTACCTGTGTTAATTCATATGTATGAACTGTTTCTGGAATCTAGATGTCTGATTTGGTCTAATTTCTATAGTAACACATCTTGGAATATGTTTTTAAGTGATTTGGACTATTTTACGTAACTTTATGTTTTGCCTGCTTATCACTAACAAACTGAGTATAGAGGTTATTCTTACTGTCAGTGTGGATGTCAGTGGCGGTCATGGTCTACTTTCTAGAACTGAAAGAATTATCGTAATTCCTTGTCACAATTCTTTTGTTTAGTATTTCATTGTTGACTCCTAAATTGCAAATCTTATTCAAAATCTGATTCTTGATAAAAGGGATTGAGGGATATGATTTACTCTCTTTGTTTTTAATCATCTCTAGTACTTGATTTCAAAGAGCAATGTTGGTTTGGTGTTTACTTTTATAATATGACTTCAGGTACTGATATCAAACTTTGGCACGGAAGAACTGGGAAGAATGTTGGGATTGCTGACACAAATCAATTGAAAAATACCATGGCTGCCATATCCCCGAATGGACGTTTCATTGCAGCTGCAGCGTTTACTGCAGATGTGAAGGTAAGTGCCAATGCGTGTTTTGCTTACTCGGAAGAAACTATACTGTTACTCATTTGTGAATCAATTCCTTTTTAATAGTTGGGTACATTGAATGGCACTTTATACAGGAACACTATCTATTCCAGCTTTTTCCAACATATTTCTTCACAAGTTCCCTTCTTTTGTTTGTGGTTGTATAAGGTTGTCTGCTGTAACTTTTTTCCCAGAAATTCATTTTAACCTACCATATTTCATTTATATTGCAGCTGATGTCACCCCTAATTGATTCATTGATATTGTTTGTGCAGAATGTCAGATAACCCCTAGCTATAATGATCTAGTTGATTAATGAATCAGCATTCTTTTTCTTTAATACTTGATAGGTTTGGGAGATTGTTTATTCAAAGGATGGTTCAGTGAAGGAGGTTCCAAAAGTGATGCAGCTTAAAGGGCACAAGGTAACACAACGAAGTCTTTTGTTATTAATTGCCATTCTGTTCCTCCTTATTCACCTATCTACTTTGTGCACACTGAATGGTGTATACTATTTCAAATAGTTGTGATTCTGAGTTGAGAAATATGCAATCAATATGAGATAGCCCTAGTCTTTCTAACTTCTCAAGTTATGTTATTGTTCAGAGTGCAGTGAGTTGGTTATGCTTTACTCCAAACTCGGAGCAAATTATCACTGCATCCAAAGATGGTTCGATAAGAATTTGGAACATAAATGGTAAGTTCACAAGATGACACTTTGTTACATAGTTTCATGTGTTTCTAACTGTGTGATTATGACCAAGTTTTGTTCTTTTAAAAAATTTCTTGTCCAGTTCGCTACCATCTTGACGAGGATCCAAAGTCTTTAAAGGTATTTCCAATTCCTCTACGTGATTCCAGTGGCACTACTCTTCATTATGATCGCCTGAGCCTGTCCCCTGATGGAAAGATTTTGGCTACAACCCACGGTTCAACAATACAGTGGCTATGCGTTGAAACTGGAAAGGTTTTGGATACTGCCGAGAAAGCCCATGATGGTACTGTTTCTTTGTGTTGAGTTATCTTAGTTTTGTTCACGCTTGTCTGCTCGTATTATGTTCGTGACTAAGGTCAAGCCTGTGTGTGATTTAGGCTTGGCATGATGATTAAAGGCCCCATTTTAGGAAAAAAGAAACTGTACCATCATGCTAACTTGATAGAATATAAAAATAATTATCTTGAGCTTGTGTTTAACTGATGTGATTTAATTGTGTACTTAATATAGCGTTAATGATTCTTCGGTGGCTCCATAATCTATTTGCATAATGTTTATTTGACACAGGGTTACTTTTTATATTATTAATGAAAACTCTTGTTGCAGGTGACATAACCTGGATTGCATGGGGACCCAAGCCTATACCAATGGGTAATTTCTTCACTCTTTTTCTATCATATGTAGTCATCTACATATCTATATAATCTTGGACTAGTCTAGCTTGTGACGGAAGTCACAATCTAATACCCTTCTAAATGCATGTAAAGCCGGCCAAAAAAACCCATCAGTTTGTGTGGGCTAACCCAATTTAGAGAGCTATGTATATCCCATTGAAGTCCAGACCTGTTGAGGCCCTTTTTTTTTGGGTCTATGGACAGTCTGAAATTTGATTGAGGTTGGGTTGGCCCAAAAAGCCTGGTTGGGCTTTTTCATACCCATTCAACAAAATTATTTCATTTCGTTAGCTTTTCTTGTTTCACCCATTCAACAAAACAACGTTGACTTTGTCAATTGTATTGAGTCGGGCCAGTTTGCCAAATCCAGCTTGAAGCCCGACAAATTTAATTCCGAACGTGACCGTATTCCGGTTAAAACGGATTTTAACCGTACGGCAGTTTTTCATTCCCTATCTGTTTTGGTTTCCTACGTAGTAGTGATTGACATAGAATGATATGTTGTTTTACAGGTGATGAGCAAGTTGTAGTTTTGGCGACGGCCAGTGTTGACAAGAAGGTTAAGTTGTGGGTAGCTCCATCCCGCCATTCTGCCTAAAGAAGCATGGGATCTGACTGATATCCAACAGGTACTAGCTTTGGATTTGGATTTGGTTTTCCTCCTTGAACAAACTTCACAAATTTTGAGCTGCACAACTCGCGTAAATTCGAAAGTTACAAACGAGTGACATAGATAGAGCAAGCGTCATATGAAGCTTTCTGGTGACAAATAGGAAATATCGACTTACCATGCATTTATGTCTAACCGGAGATTTTGGTTGATCTTATGTGGAATTAGAAGTCATCTCATCTTTGGCAGTAGATTTGGTCTAGGGAGTCGGGTGATGTTATGCAAGAAGGTTAACGAGAAATTTAGTGTTGACGCGTATTTGCTTCTCAAATTTTGCTTGTAGTGTTTCATTAATTAAGCAATCACCAATAAGTGTTTATTTATGAGTTTTTCCATATAATAAGTGCATTACACTTTTGATCAAAATAGCTACTTTAGATTTAGAAAAACGTTTTATACTTGTGTAGATTTGATGGTATCGGGAGTCTTAATAGCTAGCTATTTACCTTTTTTGTTACATCCCACAGCTTCGTAGATTTTGTTTAGTGATATTGCAAGTCTTAGATGATGATGAGTACAATATTTGATTGCTAAGGGTTTGTTTGATGTATGGTTTGAGTTTTTATGACAATCTGATTTCTAGTATTTAATTACTCCATATGAATTACTAGTAAATGTTATGATCAAAAGGTAAACGTTTTTTTAATTATTTTAACTGTATTTTCTAAACATGTTTAATAACGCAAATTATTCTCTTTTTTTTCTGTATTTTCAAAATTTATCTTTAAAATAAGTCAGATTACATATTTAATTAACATTTGAATTTATCTTAATTTTGTTGATAAATATTTTAACTTATTTTTAAATTTATTTAACCCTTAAGGAAAATTATTTCATATAATCTGGATTTTAATTAACGTAAAACATAATTTAATTTATTTATAATTATCTTATGTTATTTTTAAATATACTTTACTAAAGAGAATTATTTTTAAAAGCTAAGAACAAATAATATTGAACTTAACGATGGATGTAAATATTTTTAAAATTTTATGACAGATGTTAAATTTCGTTTGACCGTATAATCAAATGCTTTTTTTCTATTTTTAAACTTATGTTTATTATGTACAGTTTAACATGGTTTTGGAAAGTCCATTGTTTTTAAAATAAAGATTTATTTATTTATTTAACAAATACTTTGACATAATAATTTCATTGTTTAAAATGACTAGTTGTTCATTATAAATAAAATATAAATTAAATTTTTTGGGACATACAAGCATAATATCTCAAAAAAATAATAAATAAAATTGAAAGTTTAGGAGTTGTTTGGTTCTATTCTTTATTATAGTTTCTGGCCCTATAAATATCTTGAAAAAATAAGTTTTGCTTATTTGAGATTCGTAATAAAAATTGAAAAATAAATTGCTTATTTATAATCGAAAATGAAAACAAAAATTGCTTAGTTATGTCATCTTTTTATATTTTATTTTTATGGTGTTATTAAATTTTAATATAATTTATTTTTAATATATTAATGTGTATTCTTAAATGAATTAATTCTTATGAGGTAAGAATGTTTAAAATCATTAAAAAAATTTACACCAAATTTTATACAAGGCTTAAAATTAAAATGATGAATTATTTGATAATTATGTTAAAAATAAAGAGCAAATTATACAGGTATAAATAAAAATACAAATTCTGAATTGGAATATAACATCATGTCTTAAAAGCGAAATGAACTAAGCAACCTAAGAATCAAATAATGCCGCAAGACCCATCGCCAGTAGATATAATGCCGCAAGACCCATCGGAGCAACCTAAGAGTCAAATAATTTGTGGAGTTGTATTGCATTACACCGCAACAGATATAACAACGGTTCTACAAAAATTCTTCAACAACTAATCGTATGGCTCTACAAATGTTTTCACCACACCATCAACGTATATAAATTATGCTGACATGGTAGAGTAACGATAGTATAAATAAATATGAAGGCTGTGTTTGAAGTCATGACACGATGGAGTCATACGTTTCGATAGGAAAAGAATCAATAGAAAAAGAAAGAACCGGAATTGATAACTATAATTCTTGAAACAAATGAAAAAGGAAAGAAACATAAATCATGAATCAATTAAGCCTTATCAGGGACTTACTTAAGAATAAGAAAGAGGTAAATACCATGTAATAGGGTTTGATCCTATTTATGGGAATTTCGTAAATATTCCATTAAAAAAAAGATAAAGTTTGAAACAATTGGAGGTTTTTTTTTATAGATTGGGTACGATTACTAATTCATGATTTGACATGTGCAAAATCAAAACTTCATTATGGATTCTTCGAGAATTTTTATGAAAGCCTTTCATTTACTTCTCTTCGATGGAAGTTTTATTTTCCTATAATGTATCCTAATTTTTAGCCTAATTCTTCTAATGATTGACTCAACCTTTGATCAAAAAGATATACCTTGATTATATTACATCTCTTCGACAAGTTTAGTAATGAGTATAATGGCCCTATTGTTTCGACGGAGAGAAGAACTTATGATTAGCTTTTTGGGAAATTTTTAAACGAACAATTTCAACGAAATCTTTCAGTTTCTTATTTTACTATATTCAACTCTATGTATTCTCTATCTGTAGAGTACATTGAATGTACAAAAATGACCATAACAAAGTTTCTCTTATTCGTATTAACAACTACTCTAACAGAAATGCTTTTATGCAGTGCTAACGATTTAATAACTATCTTTGTAGCTCTAGAATGTTTCAGTTTATGGTCTTACCTATTATCTGAATATACCAAGAAAGATATACGGTCTAATGAGGCTACTATGAAATATTTACTCATAGAGCTCTTTTATTCTGGTTCATGATTTTTCTTGGCTATATGGTTCATCTAGGGGGAGATCGAACTTCAAAAAATAGTGAACGATCTTATCAATACACAAATTTATAACTCCCCATAAATTTCAATTGTGCTTACATTCATCATTGTAGGAATTGGCTTAAAGCTTTCCCTAGCCCCTTCTCATCAATGGACTCTTGACATATACGAAGGAGTGCGGTTCATTCAAAAAAATTCCTAACTCTCTATCTATCTCTAAGATACTTGGATTTTTCAAAATTCTATGGACATGCAGAAGAGAAATGCTATCCTTATTCGGACCAAGACATAACTTTTACTTGTTCAGATAACAGTTAAGGTGAAGTAAAGCAGGATCAGGAACAACAAATCTCTTTATGATAAATAGATTCATTTTAAAAGTTGGTTATTATAGGTAGCTCCTACAAAAAATCGAACTAATGATGTATACAATACTTAAATTCTCAATGTAGATGCTACATAGTTGGTTCTCATATTTCAAAGATTACGAGTGTAATAGGAGCATCCGTCGACAAAAGGATCACCTTAATATGATCATCTCATGGCTATTGAGAACGAATCAAATCAGATGGTTCTATTTTTCAATCTTGCTGACTTGTTCCTACGGAACCAAGAGGTTGAAAAGATTGAGAAAAATCGGTCATTCACAACCACTGATGAAGGATTCCTCAAAAAGTTAAGGATTAGTAATCATTTTTAGAAATCGAATAGATTCAGTCCTATACATACGTGAGGAAGGTAATCAAAAAAGAAAGCAGATGAGTTCTTCTTGATGTTGTATAATGACTATAAATCTTGCAGCCGTTAAGATAAAAAATATGAATATGACAAATGGACAACTAGTCATTGACTCATGGCCCGAGCAGAAGCTTGTGCAAGCATTCATCGCTTTACGATTCTTCATGCAGAGGTGACACTACAGCTCCGATTTTATTGGCATTGGTAATATAAATGTTCTTTTTAATCACACGATCAACTCAAAGACATGCTCTATAGTAGATATAAACATAGTGAACTACACTTGATCAATACTTTTAAGAAAGAAGAGTTTAAGAAAAGAAAAAAAAACTTTGAATGACAATAACTATTAATGATTGCGATTTGCGTATCAATTTTCTCCTATGATATACAAATCTCTGACTTGAAATGAAAACTTTCATAACATGTGGAATATGAACCCTCTTATATATATATATATATGATTCAATAATAATTTCATATTAGGTGCTAAATAATGGAGTGGTTCCACAAAAGGTTTTGCAGTTTAATTGATTTCAACTGTTTTATTTCTGTACTACGTCATCTAATGAATAATATTCATTCCACTATAAAAGTATATATATATATACATACAAACAATTATCTTTGTCAATGACACTTCCCCGATCCACGTTTTGGACTGCTCTTACACGTTTGTCCCATTTTTCTAGTTCCACCCGTAGGAGTAAAATATTAACTGAAGAATAGATTTGTTCAAGAAAAGAACAAAGGAGAAGAAATGAACAAAGGAGAAGCAACGCAGGTCGTCATGTAAATCTAATCCAAGAAAGTCACGAACACAAAATGCAAATTGAAATCATACCTCAACATTTCCAGGAAAACAAGCCGACTGCAGTTGAAAAATCGAACGAGAGAGGGAAAATGCTAAATAGAAGAGAAAGGAAGAGGTACTTGTCATCTTGTTTCCAACAACCGAATTGCAGAGACGAGGAGAAGTGGAGAACTGAAACTTTCACCAGAAGGTTCGAGAGAAACCAACGGGCCATCTGCTTTCTGTTCATTTAATTTACAGTCAAACTTCTTCGCGCCTCTGCTTATATACATATATAAACCAACGTTTAATATACATTCAAACTTACTTCGCTCCTCTGCTTATGGACATATATAAACCAACGCTTTTTTTTTTTTACTTTTTAAATTAAAGAACTTTCGACTCGCACTTATTATCTTTAAATAATGATTAAACAAATATTTAAAATACATATAATAATCCATAAATTAAATATTTTATAATTGAAGTCGACAGTTCAAAATTAAATAATAAAACCAATTCAAAATAATTAATTATAATTGATTATTAGTATTAGTCTTTTTTATTATACCCAAATGATATGATCAACACAAATTGGTCTACAAACCAAACTTAAAACAGAATAGGGTAATAGTAGGGAAAGTTTACAATCAGTGCGCTGCATCAGGTTGTCTTTCTGGGGTTGAAGCAATGAACTCAGGCAGGGCCTTGTAAGATTCAAATAACCTATTCAGAGTAGGAAATTTGGTCTGCAGAAACAATCAGAAAACAGTTGTTCAAAATAATGACCAAAAGTCTTGCTCTTAGCAAGTACAAAAATGTCTGAAACATTCCGAGCAACCATGACAGGCATGGCTAGTATAGTTAAAGACGAAT
>JANTPM010000009.1:30337590-30353417 GCA_025434745.1 Erythroxylum divaricatum | reverse complement strand
GTTTCAGAAGATTACCCCGTTATGCAACGGGAGTAGGCTTTCTGCAAAATTAGAGGTTGGGATCAGTTCGTGTCTGCGTTAGGATTTTTGTATGAAGTGTATTTTGCGATTTTCGTGCAATGTATCATTGAACATTTCAGTTTGTACTAAGTACTGAAATATGGGAAACTGAGTAAATGGGATTGATTAAATATGAATGTTCTTGTGTATATCAATATGTATCAATTGTAAAGGTTTGTGAATGTTTTGTTCATTGAAATGAGCCCCAATGGCTCAAAGTGAAATGGGATGCAATTGAAATGCATTAGAAATGATTGGGCCCCTATCCAACTAGTGACAAAGTATTGATCGCAATGTGTTGAAAACAATGTTTTATCAACTTGTGAATTGATTTGGCCCAAATTGAAAATCGACTTCGGCATTTGTTAATGCTTCTTTTAGTTAAAAAAAAGAAAAATGGTACCAATTATTCAATGATTGAGTGTTCTAGCATGCCACCCTCGTGGGTCACGAGCTCGGATATCACCGTCGATATCGGGTTCGGGTCTTGCGGGAGTGGGATGCTACATTATGCTCATTATACCATAGATTGAGTACATTTGAAATTTTGGCCAGAGCATAATCATGCATTCAAGTTATACAAATCATATCTCTCAATTACAGCGTCCAAAAATTACAAACTTTATACCAATCGAAAGCTAAGAGAATAAGCTATACTATATCGTTCCACATTTTCTCTTAAACTAGCCCAACTCCATAGCCTGTAGCAAAGCCCTGGATGAACCTAATTTTAAGATATGTCCATGGATATCATGAAAGAAGCCCAAATTCCCATACCCTCTTTTTTTTTGAAACTTTATGTATTTATTGATGAAACTCGACTTCACATTGTACAGTGTTGAGCAAAAAATCTGATGGTATATCCCATCTAGATCTATTAGGATAACCAATAGCTATTGTAGCTAATAAGCGAGCTACCTTGTTAACATTCCTAAGAACCCATGTAAGCGAGAAAGATTGAAATCTACCAAAAAGTATTTTACAGTCATCCAATATTGCTCCCATCTCATTGATTCTCAAATGTGTCCTGTGGAAACACTGCACTAGCTGGAGGCAATCTGTTTCCACCTCCACTGAGGTAAAACTCAAATGTGTTAACCATGTTAGAGCTTCCTTGAACGCCATAGCTTCGGCTATAAGTGGTGTGTAGTTTGAGATAGCAAAACTAGAAAAATAGTTGAGAAAAAGGACCATTTACTCCTCTAATCACTATACCATACGACGTAGTTCCCTGGGCTAATTGAATGGCTGCATCAAAGTTGCATTTCACTAATCCGGTGATAGGGCTAAACCATCTAACAACATTGTGCTCTGCTCGTTGTGGAATTCTGGAAACAACTGTCGAATCTTGGGCTTGCTTCCACTCTTCGTAGTAGTGGTCTGAATTTGACACTAGGACCCGGGGTTCGAGCCTTTGCTGCTGCCAAATGAAGGAGTTTCTGGTTGTCCACAAATGTCAAAGTAGTATGCACCCACTTCCTCTAACTAGCCATTCAAAATATCCTACTAAAAAGTAACAAAACACGAGGCATCTAAATACACATCAAGTAACGCCCAACATGCTCTCACATGTTCACATGTTAACAATGCATGAGAAATGGTTTCGGTTTCAACACAATATGTGCATTGCTCAGCTATGTCCACTCCCCGCCGTTGTAAAGCCTCTCATACCAGGAGTATCCCTTGACAAGCTCGCCATAAGAATTCTTTATTTTGGGAGGAAGGGGAAGCTTCCACATTTTCTTCCACGATCCCCCTTGATGCTCGTGCTCGAGGGTGCTTAACCATTGGCGGGCTACTCTATATCCCGACTTAAAGGAATAGAAGCCATCTGTAGTGAAATGACAAATCATTGTGTCCATGTGGTTGATTCTGGTCAAATGGATGGTCTTTAATGATTCCACGTCTATGCTACATAATATACCTTATAAGAACTGGAAATCCCATTCGTTCTCTTTGGTGAGGATGAGGTCTTTCACTTTTAAATATTCAAGGCCCTCCACCGTTGGTGATTGTACTCAAAAATCCAGTTCGTACGGTATCCACGGATCAGTCCAACCAGAAATGGTCTCACCATTGCCGACTCTCCACCTTATGCCTAACTTAAGCAATTCTCTAACATGTAATAGACTCCTCTAAAGAAAACTAGGATTAGATCCGTTTGGTGCTTCCAGGAAAGATGTCCTGAGGAAATATTTAGCTTTGAGTGTCGTTGCTAGAAGAGAAGCAGGTTTGTGTAGCATTGCTAGGTTATACTAGTGTAAGTGTCGGAAACCCATTCCTCCGATAATTTAGACCCACACATTCGATCCTAGGTTAAACAGTGCATTCGATCTCCACCATTGGTCTTGCTACCTCGCCAAAAGGAGTTCATCACAGGTGGTGATAGGAAGCAAAAAAGACATTCATGTTGTATGTGGGCATAGCTTGACAGACCGTTTTAAGGAGAATTTCCTTACCTGCTCTTGAAAGAAGTCGGTTACCCCACTATCTAAGTCTGCCTGTTAATCTTTCCTTGAGATAAGTGAAGATTTCTTTCTTTTTCCTACCTATCAGTGAGGGCAATCCTAGATATTTACCTTGATCTAGAGCCCGTGATACACCAAGAGTCGCCTTCATGTTGTGCATCAGCTGTGGACTCACATTGGTGAAGAAGAATATACCAGATTTCTGAAGGTTTACTGCTTGCCCTAAAGCTTCTTCATAATCAGCTAGGATTTGTTTAACGGAGTCACAATCAGATGTAGATGCTTGAAAGAAAAATAAACTATCATCAACAAATAGTAAATGCGATATGGGTGGGACACTTCTTGCCACCCGAATTCCATGCAGCCAACATTCAATTTATGCCCTTCTGAGTAAGAAAGTTAGGCCTTCAGCATAAAAAACGAACAAGTAGAGGGATAGGGGATCTACTTGACGAAACCCTCGGTTGGGTACAATCGGACCACACCTTATATTGAACATGTTTTGAGTTTAATAATTAATTAAAAAAATCAACATAGAAAATTTAAAATAATTCGGATCTAATATTTGTAGTAATTTAAAATTACTTTAAGATGGTTTTTTGCAACCTCAACGTAACTGACTCAATAAAAAAATCTTGCTAAACATAAAATTTAAGAATGTCTACCTTTAATTAATAGAGATTATTTTTTACGATAATTCTTTATTTACTTAAATTAATTAAATTTTATTTAATATAATAATAATAATATGACTTATCTATAAAAATTTTGCTAAAATAGGAGTTCGGGATATTTAGAAATACGAGACTTTGTCTATAAATTCACATAAAAAAAGTTAAAATGATTTAAAAATAATCATAATTAAATACGTAAGTAAACAATTGGATAAATAGAAATAAAATAAATAAAGTAAAAAATTAAATATTGGTTTATTTAATTTTATAAAAATATCTTATGGTTATTATTTTAGTATAGTAATTTAATAGATAAATTATTTAAATTAAAAGTTGGATTTATAGATTAATTTTTATAATGAATTGAATATAAATTTTAAATGAGGTTTATTTTACGAGTTGAATTAGTTATAAACTTAAATTTTAATAAAATTTAATTAAACTCCCTTCGTTTACAGCCTAATCATCAGAGGAGTTCAATGGGTGACAAAAAGGGCATAATTATCCAGTGAATTTTTACTAAATCGAGTTGACGGTTAAGGAGTAATCAACTACATTACACCGGAAGATAAAATCAAACGCACGTTCCCACGCCAACCTTCCACCGCCACGCATGACGGAAAGCACTAGCCCCACTACCATTGTCAAATCCCCACATTTATGCAACCCACCGTCGAGGTTGGTTGGTTGGATGGTTTCTTTCAATATGCGTGGCTTGGGATTTAGATTAGACAAGAAAAAACATTGCCTGAATGGAGGATTCGAAGTCAATAATTTTTAAATTATTTTAGGTCAAAGAGATCCACATTTTTATAGTTTAAATAATTTTAGAAAAATCTCTTTTTTAAAAAATTAAAATTTTCTTTTAAGTTTTTTATTTTCCAAAAAAAATTTCCTCTTTTAAATTTCGGTTAAAAAATAACAATGTAACATTTAGAATATAAATATTAGACGTGAATTAATCAAATATTATGATAACTCAATTTACTTCTTAAATTCAATTTGATCTAATTAAATTTGATTTAAATTAATAATTTAAAATAATTACATTGATTTAATTTGTTAAGTTCAAATTTAGAAAATATAATAAATTGCCATATAAACTCTTTTATAATTTATTTTTAAATTTGCGAAAAATTTCCTTCTCACTTTTAAATTTTTAAAAAATTTGTTCTCTTAAACTTTAATTAAAAAATAATGATAAAACACAAATATTATATATGAATAAATCAATTGTTGTTTACAATGATTCAAGTAAACTCTTAAACTATAACAAAACTTATTAAATATGATATAAAATAATAATTTATTATAAGTCTTAATTAATTTTAAATTAAATTAGTTCAGTTTAAGTTTAAAAATGAATCAATTAACATATTAGTGATGTATAATTAATCCACATATGATATTAATATATTTTATCATTATTTTTAACTAAAATATAAGAAAATGAGTTATTCTATAAAATTAAAAGGTAGACAATCTTTAAATCGTAAAAATTTAAATTTTAAAAATTTTAAAAATTATAAGAGATGTGTACAACTTTTAGAGATAATCAATTTTAAAAATGGCTGTTTTTTATTCTTAGTCCTAACGTTTACAATTTTTAATTAAGTTATTAATCTTTTAAAACATTAACAATTTAGTTTAAAATATTAGTTGTATTAATAATTTTTAATTTAGTTATTGTTTATTATTAGATGTATACTTGAAATAATTCTTTCTTCGATCTAATTATAATTATTATTTTTTGAGTGAACATTTATGTATCATAAATATAAACGATTCTATTAATCAAATTAAAAAATTGCTAAGAAATTAACAATTTGATAGAACAATTAAGATTTTAAATGATTAATTACTTAATTAAAAATTTTAAAAACTTATATGCTAAATTGAAAAAATCTCCAGAAACGTGGACAATGATTATTCTTGTCTTTTATAATGTCTAGTGTATTTAACATAAGAAAGTAAAATACGGTTAAAAGGTCATGGGTGTGGCCCAGCAACCTGCGACCGTCTCTGTCTCTTGCGAGCCCCTCAAGAACAGTGGGGTCCAATGTCCATCATTACTGTGTTTAAACTTCGAATCACCGAAGCAAACACGCACACCCCCCAAAATAAACTACCAATTAAAACCCTCTCATTTTCTCTTCTCTCAAGTCTCAACCCCTACTCTCTGTAATGTCCTTTTGAGACATAAAAATTTCAAACATATTTAGTGGAAGTTATAAAAACTTATTAGAGAGCGAGGGAGAAGCACGAAGCTATGGCATCAAATGCCTACAGAAATGGTACTCCAAAGCCCGCGCTCAAGCCTCTCACAGCTAATTTCAGATCATCATCTTCCAAATCCAGGGTTATTCCTTCTCACGTGACGGGATCTGCTCATCGCCGGAGCAGCACCGGCTCGTTTGGCCCCAGCGGCCCTGGAGACGATGGAGGTTGTTTGCTTTCACTCCCTACTTGTGATAGTTGGTTCCGACTTTTGCTTTTCGCTCACTGACTTGTGTTGTTATGGCTTTGTTTCAATGCTTGTGGATAGTTCCGGGAAGGGTTCGAGTTGCGGTGAGACTTCGACCTCGAAATGCGGAGGAGTTAATGGCTGATGCTGATTTTGCTGATTGTGTTGAATTGCAACCAGAGGTAGTCTCTGGTTTCTCTTTTTCTTTTTTTCTTTTGGACTTTTTATTACGATTTGTGTGTAGATTTTGATTTAGTTATTACGCCATTTTGGTTACTATTCCTCAGCTGAAGAGGTTGAAACTTAGAAAGAACAATTGGGATGCGGACACTTACGAATTCGATGAGGTGCTTACTGAATTCGCCTCGCAGAAGCGCGTATATGAAGTTGTTGCGAAGCCTGTTGTGGAGGTCTTGATTATTCTGTTTCATTGTGCTTCAGTGAATGATTCAATGTAAAGTAGCGAAGTAGCTGACTTGTAAATTATGTTGATTTTGTAGAGTGTTCTTGATGGTTACAATGGGACTGTTATGGCTTATGGTCAAACCGGTACAGGCAAAACTTTTACTCTTGGACACCTTGGCTATGACGATACGTCTGCTCGTGGAATCATGGTCCGTGCAATGGAGGATATTTTGGCTGATGTTTGTCCAGAGACTGATTCTGTTTCAGTTTCGTATTTACAGGTTGTTTGGCTCTAGTGCTTAAAAGTTGATTGTACTATTGTATGTCGTCTTTCGTTTTTTTGTTTTGGTATTGACTTCTAGCAACTAGCCAAATGGAATTTTCGGAGTCCAAAGCACACAGTTCTGCCACCACATTGTTTGGGTTTCTTTCTTATGTCTTTCCTAATGTTAATGGTTTTGTGAAATATTCTAGCTCTACATGGAGACTATCCAAGACCTGCTTGATCCTACAAATGATAATATTCCCATTGTGGAAGACCCTAAAACTGGTGATGTTTCTCTACCTGGTGCAACTCTTATAGAAGTAAGGGATCATATGAGTTTTTTGGAGCTGTTAAGGATAGGAGAAACCCATAGAATTGCTGCTAATACAAAGATGAATACTGAGTCTTCCCGTAGTCATGCTATTTTGATGGTTAGTACCTTTCTGCTGTCTCTCACTCTATTTGGTAACATGTCTTTCTTCCCTTTGGAAGTCTCACTTATAATGACATATACTACTGCAGATTCATGTTAAGAGGTCGGTTTCGGGGCAAGAAGATGTTGTTTCAAGTGGCATTGAGAACTCTTCTCACTTGGTGAAACCTTTGAGGCCACTTGTTCGGAGAAGCAAGTTGGTTCTCGTTGATCTTGCAGGTTCAGAACGCATTCACAAGTCAGGTTTGTATTGGATGTATAACTCTATCAAGTTTATGCTGGTCTCTATATAGCTTATCTTTGATATTTGTGACCTTAATTGCGAGTGTTTTCCTGATGAAAAGGGATAGCAATCATTGTGGCTGTAATACAATCTTCAATTATTTACATCCTTTTTCATTTTTGCTTCAAATTCTTTGATCCTTATGTTTAGAAATATGAGCACTCGATATGACTTTTGGCACTCATAGCTTTAATGGTTCTTTAGGAGCTACCATTCCATGCATGTGAAATCATCCTTTTGATTTTTACAGGGAGTGAGGGGCATATGTTAGAGGAAGCAAAGTCTATAAATCTATCACTTAGTTCACTAGGGAAGTGCATAAATGCACTGGCAGAGAATAGTCCTCATGTTCCAGTTCGTGATTCAAAACTTACAAGATTGCTTAAAGATTCATTTGGAGGTGAGATGCCTTTCATGGGACTTTGAGATGTTTTAGTGTATAAATGAAGGTATAATAAGCACTATGATCAGTTTATGTTTTACATCTAATGGCTTTAGCATTTATCATATTTCAGGTTCAGCGAGAACTTCATTAGTTGTGACTATAGGCCCTTCACCACGTCATAGAGGAGAGACCTGTAGTACTATATTGTTTGGACAAAGGGTAAGAGTTTAATTGATATGATGTATCTAGATCATCTATGGTACCCTCGATAATTCCAGTTCATTTAACATCCAAACTTTTATGCCTTTAAATCTTCAGCTGCCTGAATTCATTTGCTAATTTTCCTTGCGTCCCGATACTTGATGATTTCTATAATATGCAATAAGATTACTATTTCTGCAGTTTCTTGTCGTCTACTTACCTGTTTTAAGATTAACCAGCTTGTGGTTGTTTTGCAACTTCATTGTTCTGTAGGCTATGAAGGTTGAGAATATGTTAAAAATAAAGGAAGAATTTGATTATAAAAGTTTGTCTCGAAAGCTTGAAATACAAGTTGACAAGCTCATTGCTGAAAATGAAAGACAGCAGAAAGCTTTTGATGACGAAGTCGAAAGAATTAACCAAGAAGCACAATGTCGAATTTCTGAGGTGGAAAGAAACTTTGCAGAAGCCTTAGAGGTTAATACACTATTTTCACATCCCTGCATTTTTCATTAAAATTTTGTTAATTACTTTTCTGTGTCCACTGATTCTTTTTACATCAAATAAGTTACAATTGTGTGAACTTTTGTGAATGACATATCTCAGTTCACCACTCATTTAACCTTGGCAAGTACATGAAGAAACAAAAGTGGAATGAGTTGACATTTCTTAGTTGTGAAACTTTTTCACTGAAATCTAATATTTGTTTTTTTACATGGAAATGTATCCAATTTGAGATTTGTGCTGTTTCTGCAGAAGGAAAAAATAAATTGCCAGATGGAGTATATGGAGTCAGTCAAGAAACTAGAAGAGAAAATGACGATCAATCAGCATGATGGCTTCATCAGTAAACGTAATGGAGAGGTACGGTATCTATAACTGATACTTTTTTGGGGTCTTTAAATTGTTGAGGTATCTTTGTTGGTTAGGCTGATCAATTTGGCCAGTTTTGAGATGATAATGTATCGCTCCTATCAGCTCTAGCTAGGATTCTTCTGTTGCATCTTGCCTTGGTATAAGTTTGTATTTCACTCAGGACATATATGGCAAATGTTAGGCATAACTTGAATCCTTTGCATATATCTTGCATGCAACTTTTACGCACCATAAAAACAATCATGATGTGTTTCAAAGGTAAACATGTTTCCATTGTGTGCTATCCTCATCATTGTATATCAGGTCTCCTTGTGCTTTACTTTGAGATTAACTATTGCTCCTCCACCTGTTCCATCTCCTGTTATTTTCAGAAGTTGGGGGCTTCTGTGAGTGAGGACATTGCTGAGTTAAAGAGGTTGCTTCAAAATGAACTTCAGTTAAGAAAGCAAGCTGAAGAGGAGGCCAACAAGCTCAAGAGTCAATTAGATCAATTTTTGCAGTCTGCAGTATGTGTTATGTGGATTACAATGCTTTACTCTCTATACTGCTTCTATATGATTCCAAGCTTTTCTTCCTTCCCTCCCTACTTATGTAAGAAGATAAATGAGTTTTGAATTTGTTAAATATAAGGGGTTATTTCATTCACTAGGCAGGTGGTGATGCCGAGGTTATAAAGCTGCACAAGAAACTGGAGGATGATGCCAATGAAAAGAAGAAAATGGAAGAAGAAATTATGATTTTGAAAAGTCAGTTATTGCACTTGAATCTTGAAGCTGATCAGGTAATTTTATTTAGATAGATGCCCTTCTTACGTTAAGCCCGTAATTATTTGGTTTTAATACTAGCTGAAATGCTCTCAAATAACTGTTTACATCAACATCAGTGGTTTTGAGAAATAAGACGAAGCAGATCTGTCCCTTCAATTACAAATCTATATTTCTGAAATTCAAGCGCTGTCAACGTCATTTTTATGTTTGCAGACAAGAAGGTATATTGACAGAGGCGGATCTGGAAACGGCTTCACTTCCTTAGATTCCCTTATGTCTCAGTATAAGCATTCCCAGTTTAGTGAATCCACCAACGGACACAAGCCACCAATGGCCTCTCTTTTTGAGCAAGGTAAACAAATTTTATGCATGGAGTTGTATGACAACTGAGATCCAATTCATGTGATTCTTGTATAATTTTTTCATAAAATTATTTGACAGTTGGACTACAAAAGGTTTTGCAACTGCTTGAGTCTGAAGACGCCAATGTCAGAATCCATGCAGTAAAAGTGGTGGCTAACTTAGCTGCTGAAGGTCAGTAGTGCATTTTTCACCTTTCATTTCTCCTGTCAATTCTGCTCTCAAGTTACTATGCCAACCTAAGTGTTGATCTCATTTACATCTTTTACCTGGGGCCTTTTCATCTTTTACCTGGGGCCTTTTCTATAAGTTAAACTGCAGCCAATTAATAGGAAATATAGTTCTAAATTTGCTATTTAATACTGCTTATGTTGATGGGCTTTCTCCCCCGTGTCCTTGCTCATAAAGTAAGGGAAGCCACATTCCTGTTTGAGATAGAATACAGAAGATTTGTTCCCCAAAGGCCAACCCCTTTCCTCTCCATAATTTGAGAAAAAGATAATGTTACAATATGGCACTCTATTACTTTATGATGTCACACCTAATATGTAATCACAAATTTCCCAAACAGAAGCAAATCAGGAACAAATTGTTGAGGCTGGTGGTCTTACATCTTTGCTGATGCTTCTGAGAAGCTATGAGGATGAAACTGTTCGCAGAGTAGCAGCTGGTGCAATTGCCAACCTTGCAATGAATGGTAATTGCAAAAATTTCTCATCTTTGAGTGTTTTGGAGTCCTGGTTTGTTTAGGATCTTAACACCACGTGGTTTCTAAAATCTTTTATGTTCCTACTTTCGTCTCTTTCAGAAGCTAATCAAGACCTCATAATGGCTCAAGGGGGAATTAGTTTGTTGTCTATGACAGCAGCTGATGCTGAAGATCCTCAAACACTACGGATGGTTGCTGGAGCTATCGCAAATCTATGTGGGAATGGTATAGTGATTCTCCTGCTCATCACTTCTCTTGCTTTATGTTATTGTTCCTGTAGCAAAATATAGGAGAAGATTTGCTTATTACTCCGAAGAATTTTGTATGGATTGCATATTTTTAGTATTTATATTTTTAGTATTTAATCATCAGTAGCATGTTGTTCTAATGTCTGGAGGCTCTCAACAGCTATCAACTAGAGACAAAACTTTTATTCTGCATCCATAACTTCTGCTGAGTGTGGCTTTTTACCTCATCTTAGGTATGTATATATTGTGAACTTCGATTGCAGATAAGCTACAAGCAAAGCTGAGGTCTGAAGGTGGTATAAAAGCATTGCTAGGGATCGTCAGGTGTGGGCATCCTGATGTTCTTTCCCAAGTTGCACGTGGTATTGCAAACTTTGCAAAATGTGAATCACGTGCATCGACAAAAGGTATGGCCTTTTCCTAACATGTGAAATAGAGATTTATCCCCCTCCCCGCACTCACAACTGACTTCTTCTTTCACCTTCTTTTATCTCTAGAATTTGTTTGTTGGCCTTGATTTTTTACAACTTGGGTATTGGAGAATTATCGATGATCATTGATGATCCTAGTCATAAATTGAGCAAATTACTGTATATTCGTCTACATGAAAGATTAGGGTCAAATGGCTCATAGTGCACAGCAGTTAGTTTCTTTCAAGCATGTTTGATTGTCTGAGACAGATCTTTTTCATGCCCCTCAGGAATAAAAAGTGGCAGATCTTTACTCATAGAAGATGGTGCGCTTCCATGGATTGTACAAAATGCCAACAATGAAGCTGCACCTATAAGGCGCCATATCGAACTTGCACTTTGTCACTTGGCACAGCACGGTAAGTGTTTCTCTTCTTTTATTCGTTGAAGATCTTTTATCAATGCATGTTACTCAAAGAACCGGAACCTGAAAATTTCAGAAGTAAACACAAAAGACATGATTAGTGGAGGTGCACTTTGGGAGCTTGTTCGGATCTCCCGGGATTGTTCGAGAGAGGACATTAGAAATCTTGCTCGCAAGACCCTGAATTCTAGCTTAACATTTAGGGCTGAAATGCGGCGATTACGGATAGAATGTTAACTGCACAGATGTGAAATCCGGCGTCTACAATTCATAGGCGCCCCTTGAATGATAGGGTCTTTCTTTAACCTCTTGTGTACAGATTGATCGATAATGAGTATCATACGTTATTCTTTATTAACTCAAATCCTCGTGCTGTTTTTATGTAAAGTAGCGAGTCCCGGTTGTAGTCTGTGTTCTGTGTAGCAGCAGGCATGAGCCTATGAACCAATGTAGCCTACATGGAATCAGAAACATATACAGAGGTCATGCCTTTGAGAACCAGAGTTTTGTAATTGGGACTCTGTCGCATTAGTTGGCGACTTCCCAAATCCATCTTTCAGAATAGATTTGTTTGTATCAGCAAGGAATCCATCTTCGATCTTGTCTTTCAATACTTGAAAAGCTAAGTAGAAGGTATAGGCGTCAAGCTTAATTCAAATGATGTACTTCCATGACTTTGTTCCAGGTTTTAGGCAAAACTTCATATGTGGGGAAGTCTCTAATAAACAAAAGTTTGTAAGTCGAAGGCTCAATAGTATTTCAAGGATCTCTAAGCCCAAGTGAAACATTGCGAACATTCAGATATGTTAGGGACTTTGCCTCTCTATTAAGTGTTCGAATGGGTAGGATCAAGTCAAATTGGGACACCTTATGATTCAGGTTTGATACTGGTCTTTTTAGTCACTAAATGGTTCCAACCTGGCACAAGGATGGTTTGGTTAACTAGTTTAGACTTGATTCTTCCTTCGATAAAACATAGTTATTTTGATCCAAACGGTCTGATCAGGGTTTTCAGAAGTTCCATCCGAAAGTAACTCAAAATTTAATTAATTTGAACTTTCTTCAAAATGATAACCTAAGATATGGGAGAGGGGGTATAAATAAGTATTTAGTAAGACTACACGAAGCTTCATTTTTTGTGTGTCGTCGTGATCGTTATCGTCATATTTAGTTTGAAGTTTCGCATTAAATCGAGGTCTAGGAAGATCTAATAATATTCAATTTCATCCCTACATAGTAGAGAGACTGTTTCTGATAGACCTACATGCAGATGTGACAGAAAATAGTTATGCAGGTTAACAGAATAAATAAATAAAAGAAAGTAAGAATAATAAATCACAAATAATAAATACGAAAATAGTTAATACAAATAGTAAATTTATAAATACAAAATAGTAATAAAATAATAATAACGATGATGATGATAAAACTGAAACTAATAAAAAACTTAATAAAACTATAATAATAATAATAAACGCGAAGAACACCTCTACTGGTAACGCTTGCAAAGTTTCAAAAAAATTTAAACCGTTCAAAAGTACTTGATCTAAAAGTGATTGATAAGGATTGATAATAAAGAAAAAGGTTACTCAGAGGTTGAAGTATTAGGAATCGTCAGGTTAGTAACGGATCTCATAACTGACTTGTCTGCAGACTTGTTAGAATACTGGAGGTAGAAAACTTTTCAGCAGACGAGTGATATAAAATCAACATTCACGACAATTCAGGTAATAAAATGTTAACTATTTTACAATATCTAGCTATTATATATAAGAGCAGTTTTGACTTAATGATCTTATTTTCTTTCTTTGACGGGGTATGTTAAGAAACAAATATTTTGTTTCAGTTAATTAATTCTTATCTTATTTCATTAAATCTTATCCATGCATTCTAAGGACAAAAAGAAAAAAAAAACAAGATTAGCACATTTCAAATCGTAATGGATGATCTCGTCCACACATTTGTGTGGACAAAATGAAAGGAAACAGGATTAGCACACTCCAAACCGTAACGGATGATCTCGTTCCTGCATGTTACGATTCACCCCTAATCCAAAGCTTACTGCATTTTCAGTGTTAAGACTTAAGAGTGCTAATAAGATCTGAAGCGACTTAAAGCTATCACAATCAAAGTGAGAGAATCCTTAAAAGCCTAGTATTCAGTGAATACCTGCAACAAAAAAAGTTGTACTGGGACAGGTTTGAAAGGACCCAACCACAAATCTTAAGCATATTTTAGATATGAAAATGACCCACTTTAAAGTTTGATATTCATTTGGAGTAACAACTGACGAATTGGGAGTACTATGTTGAAAAGTCATCATTTGATGAGCGTTTGTGGGATGCCCACAGGAAGAAAGAAAAATTTTAAAAATATTATTTTTAAACCCTAAAATTTTTTATTTTAAAAAGAATCTTTATCTTAAACTTCACTTAAAAATAATAAAAATTATGAATAATACAAACATTATATGTCATTTAGTGGAGAGCTATTTAAATGATGATTTAATTCTACTATTAAATTCATATAAAATTAATTAAATATGACTCAAATTAATATTATATTACTGACATTTAATTAACTCATGTCTAATATTTACATTGTGTATAATGTGTTGTTATTTTTTAACGAGGTTTAAGAAGAGAATTTTTTAATTAAATTGTAGAAATATTTTTTTAAGAATTTCAAAGATTATGAAATTTTCTAATATTTCTTACAATACTAAAGAGGTCTACTTCTTTTACTAAATATTTATCATTTATAATAGATTATAAATAATAATGTATTAGATTTATTAATATTAATTATAAAATTATTTAATAATATTAAAAATAATTATTATAAATTAAAACGTGAGATAAAAAATTGAAAATAGTGGAACATAATAATTAAAAAATGGGAAAAGTGGAGCGTAATAACAAGAACTGAATCTTCCAACTGTTTAATCATCGGATTTTGTAGTTAGAAGAACGAAATGAAGATGTTTAAGAAGGGACAGATGGGATTTTTCCCAATGTCCAAAAATGGTCCACCTAATAATCACCTAAGTCAATAAAAAAGAGTACAAAATGAGAATAAACAGGTAAACGAAAATCCAGATAAAAAAGGAGAAATTAATTTTTTAAAATTTTTTACTAAAATTTAAATCAGTAAGATAAAAGGTTTAAGATTTAAAAGGTTCAACTAAATTGTCATAAAATTGATTAAAGATTTGATAAAATTAAAGAATTTAAAATATAATTAAAAAATATTATCCTTATCAGAAAATTAATATTACCCGGGCCTTGTCTGTGAGGAGTTTAGTAGGTTGAACTAAACCGTTGGAGGATTGGGTAAAATTAAATTCAAATGGGGTGTTCAAACAAGGATCTACGACGGCCTCAGCTGGAGAATTAATTAGAGATAGTCGAAGTAGATTCTTTAAAGGTTATTAACATTCTCTCTGCCTCCCACAGCGTATCAATTGAGGATACTTCTTTGGTTGCAGATATTTGTGGCCTTCTACATTGTGACTAGGAGATTCATCTTCAGCATGCCTTTCGTGAGGGAAACCAGTGTTTCGACAGATTGGTGACTTTTGCAATTTTATTAAATCCAGGCCTGCATCTGCTACAGGAGCCTCCGGAGGTTATCCAGGAGCTTATTCACAGAAATGCGCAAGGAGTGTTGTATTCCCGACATATGCGCTAGTTTGCTTCTTTTCTTTCCCTTGTAATAAAAAACTATTAAATAAAATTAATTTGTTTGTTTTTATTTATAAAAAATTAATTAGTTTATAATTGATCATTTGTAATAACAAAAATTATTAAACTCAAACTGAAAAATTGAAAACTAAACTAAAAAATCCAACCGATTCAAAGCTTTTACTGCAAGAGCAGTCAAAGCAGTTCGGTCTTTAAAACTTAAATAGAAATATATAAGGTTTACTATTCCTTTCATTTAGTTAACAAATTTATGTATATATTTGAAATTGAAACTGAAACTTGGACATAAGACTCAAGCCTTCCCTATAATTTGATTTATCACAAAAAAAATTTGTTTCATTATTTCAAATTATTTAGAAACAATCTACGAATAAAAATTTATTAAGTTCCTTTAATGAAAATTATTATTAAGAACTGAAAAAACTTAGTCACATAAATTTAAGAAACAAATGTTTATTAGAAAATTTATTTAAATATTATTATTATTATTAAGTATTTTTAAATAATTTAAAGCACTAAATATATTGGTTTAAATGAATAAATTTATAAATTGGCATCTTTGTCTTTTCAAGCACTACAAGAAAAATTAAGTTTAGCGACGAAATTTACCGACAGAATTTGTACATATTCCGTCGGTAACATTACTTAGCGACGGAATTTAGAGACGGACAAAAGGCGTCGGAGATATGGC
>JANTPM010000009.1:30297611-30320622 GCA_025434745.1 Erythroxylum divaricatum | reverse complement strand
CAAAAGCTATTTCTACTTAAAAAGTGCTTTTTAAGTTTGCAGCCAAACACCCATTTTTCCTGAAAACAGCTTTTACGGTGAAAAAAAGTGCTTTTAGAGTCTTCAAAAACTGAACCAAACAGGCACTTAATCTATTTTAAACCCTATTTTCACTTTAAAATGGCGTCGTTTTGAGATTAAATGATATAGAAGATTTGATGCTATGGAAACGTGTCTTGTAATTGTTAGTTGTGCTCTAAAATGCGTAAAAGATGTTATTTGTCATGTAATGTTTTACAAAATTTAAGTAATTTTTATCTATTAATTTACACTTCGACATTATTAAAATATTATACATTTCATTTTGAATAAAACATAAAAGTGATAAAAAATTATAAGGTTTTATATAAATTTTTGTAAAATATTAAAGGTGGAGATTATATTTTTAGTTAATATTTGAATAGTTGTAATATCATTTAATATAAATTAACGATTTATATATTAAAACTGTCAAAAACTTAATTATAGAGTACTATAAATATTATTTTAAAAAATTAAAATTTAAATTATCTTAAATATTTTAAAAATATCAGGAGATAATTCAAATTTTTTACTTTTTAAAATGTTAGATATATATTTTTTATTTGAGCTAAAAAAGTTAAAAGAGTTTTGAAGAATGAAAAGTAATCAAGTTTTGGTTATTTATTAATTAGATTATCTTCTACTCCTGAAGATCATGTGCTTCTTTTTAAATTGGAGTTCTTGAAATTTTGTTAACTACATTCTATTTCATTATTGTTTAAGCAATTATTTTTAAATTCTCATTCGTACATTAACAATAATTAGTAGAAGTCTCGTTGATGCCCAAAGTTTAGAAAGGTTTAAAAGTATACACTCTTACTTCTAATTAGTAGCAAGTTTATTTATGACAGACTCACATAAAAAATTAATAAAATAAAAAATAAAAAATAAGGATACTAATAATAAAATAAATAATACGTACAGATATAATATAAAAATAAGTAATAAAATAAATACGGAATAAGGTAAAGAATAAAATAAAAGATAAATCAAGTAAACAAATGTTCAAACAAGAAATAAGACGAGTAAATAAACAAAACAAATGAATCATTACAAGAAAATATTTATACTAAATAACTAAGAGATAAGTACTGCATATTAAATATTTAAACTAATAAAAGGCACAAGATCAGAAAGAAAATGTTTAAATAATATAAAAAAGTCTCTCTATATGAAATCCTTTATTCGTATTATAGGACACTAAATGTGCAAATAGTCAATAAAAGATAAGCAAAACAAAAGTGTTTACTCTTGAAAGGTGTAAGTGTGGTAAAGCAAAACTAAGCAAGCATATAAAAGGAAAGGAGTTAATTCGAGGATTGGGTATTGTAAAGATTCCGGATTTCACAAGTCTAACTTAACCAAACTTAATGAAGAAAAATTAAAGTCACCAATGCAATACCTAATAATAAACAAATGCCTATCTAAACCAAAACCAGCTATCCTTTCATTAAACAAATGAAAACCCTTTTATCTCTTGAGATTAAACAACTCTTTCCCTCTAAAGCTACTGTGTATACAGTCATCAATATGGACCACGTCAAAGAATAAAAAGGCATTAGTTCCATGTGATAAGGGCACCAATCTGTCTTCGAATCTAGCATAATCTCATGTCATTACTCTCTAACAAACGGCTATCATCTCAAACTTATTTGTTTCAAACTTTTTAAATTAAAAAATTATAAATTCAAATTGTAATAAATAAATTATACTTTATATATTTTAAACTGTTAATTCGTTGATCGTGTAATTTATAAATTATTATATATATATATGATAATTTACTTAATATTCAAATAAAGGGTAATCGTGTCTAGAGAACATTCACGAGTATAAAGTTCCTGACTCGTTAAGGAACTTTGAAACGCTGAGGAAATTGTAGAAAGGCCTAGCTCGTGAGTCGGTGAGCGCTTTCCACTAAAGGACCCGGGAGATTCGGAGACGTTTGGAGCTCGAAATCTGCATCGGAATTCGAGATGGAACCGAATCCAGATATTTCGCATTACCTTTGTTTTTGATCCTTTCAAGTGATTCTGGGGTATGTAATAAGGTCTCTTCTACGTACTATCAAACTTTGCTTTCTTCTCGGTTGAAAGTCATTTAATTGATCATATATGTAACTTTGTTTATAATTAAACATAGATCATCAATGGCATTGGGAATATTTTAGAGAGTAAACAGCCGACCAAGAGTAGGTTCCCATGTGAAAGATAGCGATTTCTTTGGAATAATTTGAGATCATCCCATCACCTAAGCATTCGGTCTCTTAAATAAAATTGAAACACTAATGCAAGTGGTACTATAAATGTCAACGGTTTTGTTTTAATAACTTAGTTTAATGAACCCTAATTTGTTCCTTATCAACAACTTGTTCTCTCATGTCATCAGTTGCAATCTTTTTTCCATTGGGACAAAAGCCATTTGATTTGAGAACATTGTTTCAAACCCTTTTGACATTGTATCCTTTAAGAAACAATAGATTATGGTCCATGTTGTTATTGTCCTTGTAAAAGGTCAATATTATTCTATAAAGAAAGGGTGGTGCTTGGGAAATAATTTAGTTAGGGCAAACACATTAATTGTTACATAAATTAACTTTTTTGTTAAAACATTTATTAAATATTATTTTTTTTATCATAGTTCTTCACTAAAATATTTAATGAGATTGTTTTGAATTGACCAAATTTTAGTAGGATTGGACTTTCTATAAAATTTTTAAATTTCAAGTTGAAATCGGGCTTAAACTTCTAGCCCCCTTGTAACTAAAAAATTTTAAGTGAAGATAATATCGTTTTGGGTTAATTAACATTATTTTTAAAATTTAATTAAAAATAATTAAATTTAAACTAAATCCAATTGTAATTATCTAGGCTTAGCACGAACATATTAAACTAAAGAGCTGATTGCTCATGGCATTGATTCCTACATATATGGAAGTACTAAAATACACGTAGCAACAATATTGTAATATTTATTAGGAATCAATCATAAATAGATTACTTGGAATCTTGGATTGATGTCCAAAACCCAATTTTGAAGCTTAATTAATAATAGTATAATATATACAATTGATTATTATGTTATTATGTATTTATATATGTTGCCACTTTTTCGTTCCTATAATGGTAAATTCAAAATTATTATTTTTCTTGTATTAAATAAATTAGTGAGTGTATTTATAAAACAATTCGTTAATTATATGTTTGAAATGTATTGTTCATATATAAGGTTAATTATATGTTCTCAAAATGGTATAAGAACAATGCTTAGGTTTTTCTAAACTTTTTACTAAATCAACTTGCATAAAGAAATGGACAAGGAAATTTCTAGGAATGATTTCAGGAATCATACAAAGATAATAATATGTAATCATTGAGACTAAGCCGACTAGTCTTCATATTGGATTAAGCTTCTGTTGGGTTGGGCCTTTTAGGCCTAAACAAGGGTCTGTTCTAAGCTCCGTCCATTTTTACAAGGTCACCTCGTAATCCTAAGTAGAGATTCAAGATATTATTTTCACTGTTTTAAAAAATAAATTGATTCGGTCAATAAAAATTTTAAATTATCTAATTTTTTAATTTAATTTTTAATTTTTATTTTAACTTAGATTAATAATTTTAGTTATTAAAATTGATCAATTTGTTAATTAATTGGTTAGTTTGTGTAAACTAATTAATTTTTCAAAATTAAATTGAATAAATTAATTTTTATTTAATAGTCTTTTTTAATTAAATTTTAAAATTTGATGGATAAGGATATTTTTCTTCAATAATTTTTAAATTCTTTTCATTCAATCTTTAGTTGATTTTATAAAGGTCCAATATCGATTAAACCTTTAAAATTTTAAAATCTTTTCCTCTACTTGTTTAACTTTCCGTTCAATTTTAAAAGCATTGATTATTGTACTCTTTATGTCGAGCCACATAGTCTCGTTGAAGACTAAATTTTTCGAATATTAAGAATATGAATGTTCAAACAACCACTTAAATTAAAATTATACTATAAAATGTGTAATTTAAAATTAACTACATATATTAAATTATTTACATAATATTTAGGGTAGATAATTTATAAATAAGTTTATAAAAGATACAAATATTTAATATTTAAATGAGGATTCAGGTAGTAGAAAACAACCGAGCCAAGCAAAGACGCGCCAAACTTTAATTTTTAAAATTCAAATTTCGCGAGGATTTCAGCATATAAATATACGTCGTAAGAATTAATTTTGGACATTTGACCGGTTCTGGTTGAACTCTAGACTATTCTCCATTTTAACTCTTCTGTCTGAAAGCCTTCTATCTCCTCTATCCGTCGTAACCTCTCCGACTCTATCCGTCGGTGATCTCAGATCAGGTTCATTACGGTGTATTATTCTCTAATATAGGTTGAAGTAAGCCGATTCTTTCTTTATCTGATCCCGTTGTGTGAAATGGACTTAGCAATAGCCGGTGATATCTTCTAATTTGGATATGGAATATATGATTCAGTTTAAAAGCCAGAGCCTATTGAGTTTATTTAACCAAAAAAGAACTAGCATTAGGGAGTTGAAATGACTTTGTTTTCTTTCTGTATTTTTCGATGTTAGTTTTCATTATTTTTGAATTGACGTGAGTTATTCTGGTTTGTGCTGTAATTCAGATAGCTTCACTAACAAGATTTTAAGTTTCCGGCGGCTTTAATGTTTATTTTGATTGTTTTCTACTAGCGTTTCCGTGGTTTGTCTAAGCATTCTTGTGTGACTGTTGCTTTGCACTTGTCCAGAGTGCGTAGAGCTAAAGCTTCCTCCTACACTTGTAGCTAGGCTTTTAGGATGTATTTTGATCGAGGAGATTCGAACATCTGGATGAAGATTAGAAATTATTAAATAATTTATGATCAAACGTTTAAGGAGTAAACGATAAAAAATTGAATGATTTGAATAGAGTTTTGGATCTTCATTGTTCTGTAGTCGATTCCTTAGGTCCCTCCGAATTTATTATCCTTCATTAGTGAAGTCAGAACAAATGATCACCTGCTGTGAAGATTATGGATTGTACGGATTCATGTGAAAGTGGAACAACTGACCGGTAGACAAGTGGAAATTGAATTATTTGAATAGAGTTTTGGATCTTCAATGTTTTATGGTCGATTTGTTAGGTCCATCCAATTTCAATATGTAGATCATTAGTAGAGTCGGATCACATGATCACCAATTGTTTTATCTTGTTATTGATAACGTTGCTTCAGGCATCCTTTCTGAAGAATGGCTCTATCGGGTTGGGCTTAGCAATTGTAGTAATTTGGCTGCCTTGACTTTCAGAAGAATTATAAATAGTTCAACGATTTTATATTTTTCCAAAGAATTATGGATTTATCTTTAATGACTATTCCATATTACAACAGTTTAGGTTTATTCTGATACACTGGTATTAGAGAGGAAAATAATTTGATTTGTTATGAAAATTGTGTTTGGCATCAACGAAAATAATTGTGAGTATTTATATTTGATATTAGGTTCAAGTGTTATCATTTAAGAATTATTTTCTTAGGTTAGCGTTTTGCATATAGCCCCAAGTTAAAAATAATATAGTTTTATTAAAAATTAATAAAATAATATAAATCTATTCAATGAATAAAGTTATTAAAACCATGTAATTCTAATTAAAACTCAATCTGGTTGAATTTAATTAAAAAATAAAATTTGAACAAGATAATTGTCGTCTCTAATTTGCCGATTCTGTCAAGAAACATTTTCACATTTTTATCTGGTCTTTTATATTATTAATATACCTGTGTACCTCATGTTTATATGTGAGCCAAATAATCACTTGCAGTATGTTGTGCAAGCAAATAACTTTTTTTTTTCCACATAGCTTTTCATTTATATTCTTCTAAAATTCATTTTCTGAAGTTACTATTATTGGCAATCCAGACTCCATAAGGAATTAAGGGAATGCGAGAAACTTGCTGGGTAAGATATCTTCGTCATCAATCATCATTCCAACTTTTGAGTGTATTTACAGATCGATGAGCATGTAAACCATGGATATGGCGGTTACGGTTTCACTAAGCGTTTTACCAAGGGTAACAGAAGCAGCAGTTGAAGTTGTTACGTCAGCAAGCTTCCTTCATCGCTCAACATGTTCCTTTCGCTGAGTGCATAAATTGTAGGTACGGCGAAACTTGGGCATTAGGTTGCGTTTAGGCTTAGGACTGCGACGAATTAGTTTGATGAAATAACATCCTTGTCACTTTAATTTTTGCTTAATTAAACTTTCGAGCTAAAGTGATTAAAGAAAAGATTGAATTAAACTTAAATTTAATTCATTATTAACTTTAATTATTTGAGCATTAATTGAATAAGAGCTGGGTATGTGCCCAATTATATCTAAATGATTAAGTTCTAAAATTTTAAAGTATGTTTTTAGTTGTTCCCATTTATGGTTATTTTGATTTAATTTATTTTAGGGGTCTGTTTTCTTTTTCAGTATATTATTTAATAAAAACATTTAAAATTCATAATAAATAACACTTATTTCAATAATTAAAACAGAATATTAAATATTTTTCAATTAATTAGTTTGCAAGATATTAAATAAAATTAGTTTCTTAACAAATTTATGAAATTTATTCAAATTTAAAATTTTCTTCACAATTTTATTTTAAGAATTAATTAATGGGCTTGATCAAAATAGTTGTTGCTAAGAATAAGTTTTCAACTGATTTGATATTTTTTTAGTAAATGAATGTACATTAACTTCTGATATAAACATGATTATTGGTTGTCCTATTCTCCGTATTAAATTCGTGCGGCTTGAAAGGCCCAAAACAAAAATGACACAAATAAGCCTCAACTTATTACGGTCTGAGCAAACATGTACGAGTAGGATGTATCCATTTGATCTTTGATGCTTTCTTAGTTCTAGGTGTGAATTTGTTCGGTACAACGTAATTGGTATGTATAAATTGTACAAAGAAGACCAAACTTGATTCTATTGAAAACGTCCGACGCAAATTTAGTTGAAATATATTTATTTTTGTTTAAAATGATGATATTAAAATTTAAAAATATTAAACATTATGCAAAATTTTTAATGTAATATTTGATTCTTATTCATGATTATGATCTTTATATTTTAAACAAAAATTTGTCTAATAGTTATTTTTAATATAGTTTAATATTTATTTAATAATTAATTGCATAGTTCTTTATTTTTAACTTAAAATTTATATTGTCATAATAAATAATTTACCAGTTTTATGTAATATAAATATGTGATAATAAAATATAAAATCGTTTTCATATAAATACAATTAGGTTTGACATAAAATTTAATTTTATACAATATTTACTGATAAAATTTAATAAATAAATTAAACATATCTATGAAGAGAATCAAATTTTTTTAAAGAAACATGAATTTAAAAATATATACTTGAAAATTGTTAATTGATTAAATTTATAAAACTTTATTTTTTTAAAAAAATTAATTTTAAAATTTTTTAAAAAACAATTTATACTTTCAAATTATTTTTCTGTATCTTTAAGAAGTTTTTGCAATTAAAACATATTAAGATTTTAACATATATTTATTTTTAAAATAATCTTTAGTTCAATTACTATGTTTTTATAAAATAATTAAAATTACGTAATGGTTTAACATATATGTTATTGAATATAATTTTATTAATTTTTTTAGTAGTTAATCTCAAATCATAACATGTTAACAAAAATTGGTTTATTTTTTAAAATATGAAAATTACTATATTTTAAAAAATCCAAAGTTGTTTCAACATGTATTGTAATTTATTTTGTTTTTGTTAGATTAATTATTAATTTTTATTCTTGAGTTATTTTAGTTTCTACAAATTTTGAAATTAAGGGTTAATTGTTTCTTGATTCTTTCTTTCTAAATAACCTTTAAATTTTTTTAATAAAAATTAAGATTAATGTTAACATAAATTTTTTTATTATAATTATAAAGTAATAAAGCAATTAAAAATTTTAATATCTGTTTACTATTAAAAATCCTAAGTAAAATATGATTATTTAAAAATTGATTTACAATTATATAAATTGTTGATACTATTATTTATTAGCAAAAATATGATAATTATGATTGTAATTATATTTTCATTAATAGTAAGAAAAGTATAACTGCATTGTTATTGGATATTAAACATTTATTTGCAACATAAAAATGAAATAAAATGAATCGTACTCTTAATTGCTTATGTTTTATTCAATAACATATACATTAAATGGATCAAATATGAAGGTCTTTTCCTTAAAAAGTTTTGGAATTTAATTTGAATGAAAAAAGTTTTAGAGACAATTAGGCTAACAAATCACATTCTGCTCAGGTTGATAAAATTTAAATAATCATACTATGTAATAACTAAAATAGTAAAAAATATGTTCCAATGCATTACATATTTTCAGTAGGATTAACAAGCTGTTTAAGTCACTTTTTTTATGCCGAGACAATTTGTTAATGTTGTATGCAACTATAGATAGAGCTGTAATCTTTAATTCTTCAAATACGTCCAAACTTAAACACATATGGTAAGTAAAATCGATGTGAAAAAAAAAAAAGAATTTGTAAGATTAAACTAAAGACCTAAATTACTTCGTATGGATATACTCTTGACCTACAAAATTTCTTTATTGAGATTTAAAAAAAGAAACATCAACCCTAATCCAAGAAAATCAATTATGATCATATCCTTGAAATTTTCTATAAAAGATAATCAATTAAGTCCTCTTGACAACTATATAGACTGTAGCTTAATTTTGTGCACAGATCTTGTTAGTGTATCATGAATATTTGAAATGATTTTTTTTTTTTAAAAAATTGAATCTTAAACCATTTAAGGTTTCCAGCATTTTTTTTGTTTCTTAAACTAAAGGTGATTTTGAATAGCTTAGGTATGGTTATGAAGAGGCTTTCGTTCTGAAAGATATGTGATGTTTCCAAACCAGTTGCACCACCTTCAATATAAATTGAGAGCTAGATAGTTGTGAAGTAGTGAGCTCAACACCATAAAATGCTTGGATATTTTACCTTTTTCAATTGGCACAACTATTTTGAGGACCTGGCAAAGAGAGAAATAAATGTCAGGTGGGAGAGAGGCGGTCGTGTTTATAATGATATACCGAAAGAAAAGGTGAAAATGTACCGTTTTGAAGCAGTAAGAGCCAGTGGATGAATAATGTCCGTCGTTCGCAATGGAAATATAATTCTAACTTCAGAATTCAGATGCTTCGTAGCGTACAACTCAGTTTACGCCTTAAATTCACATATTACAATGCAAAGCCCGCTCATAAAGGAAGTCCTTCGTTCTGTTTAATTCAACACAGAATCCAAAACGCCAGCACTAAAGACCAATGTATGGTCCTGAAAATTGAGAGTAAAAAAGAGTTGAAGTAATGAGAAAAGGAAAAGATGAAACATGCAAAACAATTGATTTGAAGAATGAGTAACAGTACAGATGAATCCTCCATCTTAGACAATACCCTTTTCTATGTCAACAAATTAAAGCTGATCATAGACAAGTTTAAATGTTTTATGTTGAGTGGAAGGTCATATTCCTGCATTAAGTAATCATTTGTTTAATCCAGACAAGGTGGAATGAAAAAGTAGCCATTCTTTTAATAAAACGACCTTAACTTTCATTTAATGTTAACTCGCATTCATTTTGTGCTTTCCTGGTAACTCCGTTTTGATTACGGTCAATTTCAACTAAACACAAGAATTGATACTGCCCAACAGGATGATTCTCATTACCTTCAAATAGTATAATGCTTGAAGAAATTCCAGCTTCCAGCAACATTAAAGAGCTTCAAAGCTACAAAAGCAAATCTTCCCACCTCAATTTCACCATAAGAAGGAACCAACTAAACATCAATTTGGCAGAATCACCTGGCATGAGAAATTTTAAATTTTCCATCAGTCTAACATCGTTTACAACGTAGAACTTTTGAAGATTGGTGGGGAAGAGCAATCCTCTACATGTTAGTTCTGCCTATTCTAAGCAAACTTCATTCCATGATACATCACCCTAGCAAATCATGGCATTTCAGTAGGGCTCTACCCCAGAAAATTAGTGGACAATTATGGAATTGAAGAACTTAAAGTAAGCAACAGAAAAACATCAGGACAACAACATTACGGTGGTGTTTAATTTCCCTCCTCATAAAATGCAGATTAAGTTCATGTGTACTGTGTTTCCATTCTTTTCAAAGGAATAACACCTACTGTTTTTATATTAAAAATAATATGATCAAACAGAAAATTTCAAGATTGTAGAAAATCAAAGAAAGAACTCAAGAGCTCAAACCAAGATCCTAGTCTAAGTATGATTCTTTCTAGTCGATACTTCTATACAGTATTGTACAATGTTCATGACCACGCTATGAATGGTAAAGGGACAACATGTGACTGGCTGGTGTATGATTTTACTTTTTAGATAATTATGTAGTGATGTTTCGAGTTTTTATGCACTCTTATCTCTTAAATCTTTGTGGAAGTATTTTAACATCAAAATAGTGACAGAGAGGATAAAAATGATGCATAGAATTAGTGATTCGAAGAGCTTCAGAATGAGATCGACAGACAAAACATTGTATACTTTTGAGTTGCAGATTCGCATCCTTTTATTCAGCGTGAAAAGGAAAAAACATAAGAGATCTCGCAGTTCGCAGATAATCTTCCCGCCAGTCATTTGTAGGAGTGAGAAACTTTGAATCTTTGATTAGCACAAGGAATAGAAAAAGGCATAAATATGCGTTAAATTAAATTAAACTGTTCAATATTATGCATAAATAAATATATACCAGAAATGCTACGAAAATTTCATCTGAATCCACACCTAATGCCATTGTTTTACTGCGTACAGTTGACATCAGAGGAGAGATTATGCTCCAAGTAAGGATCCAATAGTTCTACTGTTGTTGATACTTGCAAATCTGCGAACAACTCATAGTAAATAAACCGATTAGAGTGTTGAATAACAACATGAAGCAGTTCTTACTCAATTATCGCGGTTGAACCTAGAAAATCAGGTCGATCTGATAAACTCATAACTCGCTCCGTTGTTTAAGCAGCAAACAACAAACTAGAACAGGTTCTTCAAATCAATGATCAGGTGTACTGACTAAGGAAGCGAAGTTTGTAGTGAAACATACAATCGATCGGATCTTGTCAACTGAAGAAGAACCGCACGCGTCGATTTGAAAAGAAGTCAGCCTGAAGTGACTTCACGAACCTTCACTCTTGCAAGAAGTAGGCCAGCAGGTAATGCCTCCTTGTTCTCGTCGACACCGTCCGTAACCGTCCATTCCTCCGTCCTTGGCGATTCATCTTCTCTTTGCGCCATTTTTCAAACCATGACTGGAAATCGTGGTTTGAGATTTCCCGCGCGTTTTATAATATTTCGTAAGATCTGGAAGATGCTTTAATTTAAAATTAAAAGCACCTATATATTATACATACACCGAACTGAAACGGAGATTGCGCTACGAACACATAAGTTATGAAGTGCTTGTTCAAATATAATATTCCTAATTTACCCTTTTTCTTTTTTACTTTTTTCTTAGGGAATGTGTTTTTTGTTTAGCATAGGGGATGTAAAATCAAATACAAACGGGTCCATATTGCTCCGCATGCATCCACGAATTTATTATTTTAATCATAATATTTCGAACAGAGAAGATAACGAAAGGAATGACATTACAATCAACAGAGTCGACTTCAGATGATTAGATGAAGCTGAAAGTAGGGAAAAAAATTGCTGTTGTCGGTTCTTGAACCCGGGTGTTTTGGGTGAGAGCGGAATATCCTGACCAACTAGACTACAACGAAATGGGCAATTTTAAGGCTATAAAATCAATAGGCAACACCTACAATTAAAGGTATACCCATTTAAAAATAAATGTCAATACCAATTAGGAATTTGGATCCTAACATCCTACAATTTATGAATAACTTAATCTAATGATTTTTTAAGGACAAAAATATAAACCTCTTATTTAATTTAAGAATCTTTAGATAATATCCTAATTTATAAAATTTTAAAAAAATTCTTTCTACTTTTCATTTTTTCAAAAAAAAATCATTAGTTCATAATTCAATTAAAATAATAAGAATAAAATATATGGAACATGAACATCATATCATACTTGTCCCAATCAAATACTCCTGATGATTTAATACAACTTTTAATTTCAAACTTAATTAACTAAATTTGACCTAAATTAATATTTTATTATAATTACTTTGTCAATTTAATTCGAATGTAATTAGTTTATGTTGAGTTTAAGAACTCAGTTCATTTTTTATATCAATTACATTTAATTAGTTTATTTCTAATATCATACAGATGTAGCATTTGATTAATTTATCTTTAATATTCATACTACAAGTGGTTCTATTATTATTTTTTAACTAAAGTGTAAGAGAAATAGTTTTATTTAGATAACAGAAAATTATAAAATTTTTTAAAAAAATTTAAAAATTAATATTTTTTTAAAACTACGAAATAAATCTACATCTTTCATCCTTTTTCTATGACAAATTTTGCTCGGACCATTATCATGATTTGTGGTAATTGTAGATGTGATACAACTCATGTTTAGTAGTTTAAATTCTTAAATAAGATACTTGTTCGTATTTCATGAATTGAACATACTAAGTTGAGAAACATCCAAATTGACTAGCATCTTGAAATGGAATAACCGATACAGGATGAAAAAAAAAAAGTGACGGAGAATGAGGGAGAAGAAAAACAATGGTGATCAATATTTGAACTACTTGATCAATGTGATGAGAAGAGATTAAGCTCCTTAATTAGGTATTATATAGTATCCAATTACTACAAATTTCCCGCGGCTGTGTTGGTGGGTGGGTCAGTACTCTCACTTAGAAACAGAGGGTGATGATAAAGCATCAGTACATGGGATAGAGCCAAGCGCTGGAGATCCATGTCTGTGAAGAAGTTCTCGAGCCAATGCTTGGAGATCACCGCCGCTGGTGGCCGGCGACGAACTGATGATGCCACCAAATTGACGTGGGTCCATTTGCCGCTGTTGCATGGGCCATGAAGGTTGCACAATCGGGTCAAAAAGCGACGACAAGTCGTACCTGGCAGGGACGGAAGTGGCCGGTGGAAGGTCAGCTATGGAGAGCGGAGGCGGAGTCAACAGTGCCGACGGTGGTGGTGGAGGCGGCGATGGAAGCTCTAGGGTCGCCAGATGAGCTTGCAAGTACGAGAGTTCTGCCTGTAAATTCACCACCTGTAATTTCATGAATACACATTCGTATCATTCAAGTGGATTATTTATTTAAAATTTTAAAATTCAGTGATAAATTTTATGAAATTGGTCAACATAAAATATATATATACGTTAATAAATTTGATTTTTTTTTTTTTGAAAAATTTAAGGACTGAGACCCTAATTGAGTACTAAAGAAGGGAACTCAAAACAAACTTACCAAGCTAGGGAAACAAGACAATTTGTGTCAAAGGAGATAATACTTTAAACTATGGAACAATCAAATAGATCTATCTAACATATGAGACAAGTATTATGAGGCTTATCAGTCTTCGTTTATACTAAATATATATAGGATGCTTCAAAAAATGTGCATTAGAACATGGCGTTGCGAACAATTCAAGATTTCTTTTGACGAAGGAATTACGATTGAACATAATTCTTCAGCATTATTGTCATTGGAATACGAGACGAGTGGAGAGTAGTTGTTGAAATTGGATCTATCGATGACTAAGTATGAACATTAAAATGTTACAAATCAATACATACTCTTCATTTTTATATTTCATAAAAGAGTAGAATTTGCTCATTAAGAAGTCTATATTAATTAGATATGGTAACTGAAATAGCAAAGTCTGCAAAGAAGGTATAGAGTTACGAAGATAAAAGTCATAATTAAAGTTGAAGTAAATCTCTTGAAACCGTAATAAATAATGGCTATGGGACCTAATCAAATTGTGCATTAAAAATAAAAAAGATGATCCGCCTAGCTTTCAATGAATTAATCTACAGGCTATGTCCAGCTACAATGATGATTGTATTAAACCCTTTTACATTCCTAGGCTCTCGATACGAAATCCATTTAGTTATATTAAGTACTTGACCGTAAAAACAAAAGTATTGCCTCCAACAACAGGAAAACCGACCATCTCCTTAATATCTGCAAATTCCACAGATTTGCACAGAAAAAATAGTACAAACTTTGGACTTGGAACACTCTATGGCCATCCTCGTAACCGCCAAGTATTCGAGAGTTGTTAATGGTAATGATCTCTTGGTTTCAGTAAAAGCACCAAATCATCCCTCTAAGCACTAAAAACAAAGAACCCGAGTCGTATTCTCACTGTAACAAGCTATACGAGTACATTCTATCTAAATAAGAACAACAAGGAAGCATTGGATCTGTCCATAAATAAATGGCACAACGACAAGTGGCCAATACCCTTTTGTTTCCGTTGCTCATTGAACCAGATGAAGGTGAAAAAACTAAAATTGGAAAACTTGATCAGAGAAAAGTGAAATGCGAAGGATGATGTCATGTCACCTACAACAGCTAGTCACACTAACTTCTGCGAAGAGAATAATTAACCACAGACAGAAAGGGAAAGTTGAGAGGTAAGCAAAATCCAAAATCGCACTCAATTATCACCTCAAGGTGACAGGATAAGACTTTGCAAAAGCTAGAAGAGAAACGAGGTGTTTGATTGTTACCTGCTGTTGAAGAGCGAAGATATGAGCTACACAACCATAGACTGGATCTCTTAGACGAGCCTGAGCCTCGTAGCAGATAGTAACAACCGCATCAGGGCGTTTGTGGAGAGGAATGTTTAAGAGAAGCTTTGAAACGTTACTTGCACCAAACACCTTGTGCACCGCAGCAAAATGAGCCGCACCTTGTTCAGAATCGAAATAAGGAGCAAATATGCACCCTGGTACACACTTTCTCCTCAAAAACTTGCACGCACCACATGGACCGCCACCGCCACCGCCACCGCCACCGCTGCTATTACTCCCCCCACCGCCGCCACCACTGCTACCAGAAGGACCCACCGAGGTACTCATGTCCTCTCTCGTGTTATAGAACAAAACCCAGAGTTAAGACATAGCTAGGGTTTCGTATGCTTGCTGGGGTATAGTATGTACACTTGAAGCAGGTGGATGAGAGGTGAAGAGGGGTTGGTCTAGGGTTTGGTTTGGTGGGTGGTGATGGGTATTCTGTTTTTGGCTTGGTTTGTGGATATTTTTAATGTGGAGATACGATTTAATACGCTAGATGAAGTCTTTAAAGCCACGCTATAAAGCAAACCCCTCCACATTAAGCTGCTTGCGTGAAGCAAACATGCGATAAGCATAGTTTATATACTCCAAACTGTCCTTTTTTCTTAGAGAGGAAAAAAAAAAAAAAGCCTTCATGACATTATCACTTTCTTGCTCTAGACTTGTATAAGTGTATGTGTATGTGTGTGATGTGTATCTTTGAGCACAACTTTGCCCTTTAGCCATATCTGAAACTGGCTTATGAATGAAAAGAAGGGTTATTACAAGTTGAAACGTGTCATTGGGACTGTCTATATTTTTGCCACTGCGTGTTTTAAGCTGCGTAGAGGGCAAAAGACGCCAACTCTCTCTCTCTCTCTCTCTCGAAAATGACTCAAACTTTTTCCCTTCCTTGTACTTATATATATAATAAGCATTTTCCCACGAAACAAACACCTTCTTGTACATGTTCGAGCATGACATCAATTGCCCACCGGCTTTCACAACTCCATCTTCCAAAATTGTATTTAGCGACATTTAGTGACTGGTAACATGTGGGTTTCATTTCTAAGGAGAGAATCCTCAACCTTAGAGACAATCCCTGGTTTGGGATTAAGATTGGACAGAAATTTTTAAAGGGGGTGATTATATAAATTGGGTTTTGTCTGATTTAAACCCTTATTGTCGTATTTGCGAAACGACCATGTATGTTAGGTTTATGCCACAATTAGTAAGGAAGCTTAGTTTCAACCTCACCTTAAGAGGAAGCAAAATGTATTTGTCATGATCAATTGCTTTAGAGTCCTTACAAAAGTTGGTTTGATACGATCATAAAAGTTAACGTATAACGGCTGAATTGCAATGGACGAGCCATGTGGTCTATTGATCTTGACCAAATAATGACAACATTTAATGTGACATATAATAATACTTGTAATGATTATAACTTTTGTTTGGATGACCGGGTAATTAATTTCTTAATTAGATCTGCATCATTCACTTCTATTTCTCAATAAATATGCAATTTGTTGATATGTTTAAATAATAATTATTAGATTATTTATTTTAATGAATAATTATGATAAATTTATATGATAATTACATTAATAACTAAAATTATAGGCTGAAACTTCAATTAATCTAATAAATTCATTGAACCAAAATCAATGAGCAAATTAATATTCATTTGTTCACTAATTCGATTTAGTCCCCAGACTTCGCGATTCACGGAAATTCATACTTAATGGTGTTGTTGATATCACTAATTTGATTTAGTGAAATAACAATTTTACTAAAATCCATCCTCAAAGAAAGGTGTTAGTGCTCAAGTTAAGCAAAATCAATACCATCTTGATAAATAATATGCTTAATTAGCATCAAATTCAAGTTAAAGTTTTAGTTCGGATACACAATGACATACGTATAAATTCGTGGATTAAAAACAATTATCATTGCTAAACCTAATTAAAGGATAATATTCTAGCTTATTATATCTTTTAAACTCATTTGTACTTTTTCTTATATTTTCTTTGTCATCTCATAATAGCAATAACGGAGACCACTTGTTTTTTTAATGCTACATTGGTAAATAATATATCACGTTGTTTAGTTACGAATATGCTATAACGTAATTAAAAATTGAAAACAAAATAGAATTAAGAAATTTTATATGTCTAGGCCATCGTGGCTTGGACTTGCAGAACAGCCAAAGGAATGGTCAAAACGGAAGATCGGCGTTCGAAGTACCAGCATCAGCCGTTCGGGTGAGAGACCGCCGCGTATGAGTCGGTGGACTACAGAACGTAACGGCCGGGTAAAAGATGAGCTCATAACTCAAATTAAGGGCCCACACGACACGCCGTTCTCTTTTAGAGAATGTAACTGTAACGTTCATCCGGTTCATGCAGCGTAAGAAAGACCTAACAGGTGCTTTCAGCACTTCAATTTTTAATTTTTTAAGATTGTTCTAATGTTTTTATTTTTAAAATTTTAACCATCAATTTGTTATAAATTATTACATATATTAAAGTTTTTAGGTATAACAAATTCGAAAGTACTCAACTTTTAAAGTATTCAAATTTTTAAATTTTCAATTAAATTACCAACCTTTTATAATTTTAATGACTCAACTTAAAATATTAATTATATTGATATTTAATTGATTTAGTTAACAAAATTAACTCATAATGTAGATCCCTCGAAACTTGTTGATGAAATATTTCACAAATTTAAGAGTCATATTGAAAAGAGTCTTCACGATTCGTGCAGTCTATCATAATATATAGATGTTTATGTAAAAGATTAATCGTTAATTAATCGTTTATGTTGATAATTTCGCACATTAAGTTGGGTATTTTAGTTTATGGGAATAATTAATTGACAATTTAATTTTTATATAGACGCTTATTTGTCATTAATTTGAAAAAAGTTAGCTAAATCAGTAAAATACTAATATAACTAATTTTTAAAATTAAATTGTTAAAGTTATAAAAGATCAGCCACTAAATTGAAATTTTTGAAAATTTGATACGAATTAAAAAAACTTTTTTTCCCAAATTTTTAGTTATCTTAGACTCATAACATATAATAATTCTGATTTTTTTCGTATTTTTTCACAAAAGTAGTGATTGAGTGCCTCAATTAATCTAAGACAGTTTCTTTAGTTTTTTTTTTACAAAACGACAAAAATTTAATAGCTAAAATATATTTAAAAAGGAGTACTTAATAGTTAACAGCAAAATCAGCGACAGTTCGTAACGGCGCGTCACCGCGCCGTCCGGTTGTTGTCTAATCGGTGTATTGTGAAGAGGAAGCAAGTGTGAAATGACAGAAGCATTCCAGTTCCCAATTCCTTTTTGACCGACACTTGTCATGATTCGATAGCCAAGAGTACAGCTAAGTCACCGGTTGCTTACGTTGTAACAGTTACATAAGGTGACAAATTCTTTCCTATTCTGATTAATCTTCTTTTATACTTTATACCATTAAATTATTGAGACTCTTTTACATATTTTTATAAAATAAATTTAAAATTATTATTTTCACATGTATATTAAATAAATCGTTGAGTTTAAATTTAAATAATAAATACTATTTATTTTATATTCCTAATTTTATTCTTATTTCTAATTAATTATTCTTTAAATTTTTTATAGAATAACTTTTCATGCATACGTTAAATTTGATCGTTACTAAATAACTTAATGCACTCTTAACATATTTTTATGGATTATGATCTGATTTGGAAACAATTTTTTTATTAGTTATAAATAAAGTTACGTACTATCGAGTTTTCTAAATTTCGTATATCAACAAAATTTTTACTAAGTTTTTGTTATTACTATTATTTATTTTCTATTTTTTCTTTTTTATAAGTCATTTGAAAATATTTATGTAATTTTCTAAGTTTTGATATTTCTATTGAGTATTATTATTATTGGATTAAAGAGAGAGAAGGATCCGTAATAATTCATGAATGTAAGATTAGAAGCAATGTTTTAAAAACCGAACCGGTGACTAAACCGGAGAAACAACTGATTTAAGGATTAATGGTTCAATCGGAATTCAACCGTGGTCGAATTGGTGACTAATAAATATATAAAATTTTATTTTATATATTATATATATGATAATATTTAAATATACTATTTAATTATTTATTTATTTATTTGTAAACTTAACTTAAACTTTTAAATTTTAAAATATACAATTTTTTTTAAAAGTTCGCCAAGTACAACACAAAATAAGATAACAAAGTTTGCTAGTTATATTTCATTAAAAAGATTAAAAAAATCACTAATCATAATATTCATTCAAGTTGAAATCATCAAAATTAAGTCATTTTAAATGGACCGATCCGTTCTTTCTTTCACCGGTTCAACGGTTTTTACTGGTCTGACTACAAAATGAACGAGTTAATCACTCACAAAAAATACGAACTAAATCGGACCGTTTTATACTCCGATTCATCGATTCTCCGATTCGATCGACCGATTTGGTTCAATTTTTAAAACACTGATTAGAAGTTCTTCTCCGATAAGCTAATAAAACCGTGCACGCCATTGCAAAGGCTAGTTTCTTATGTATGCATATAATTTACTAATCATTCAACATGAAACGACAATTTAGTGACATGTAAGAATTGAATTGATGGTTACATTTTCATTAGGTTTGATGTAACCAGGAACTTTCCAAGTGTACTAGAAAACGAGATTCATGCGTGAGATCGGGACACCTTCGAAGTAATGCACAAAAAGTCTGTTCCCCTCACATTACAATCGTTCATATGTCTCTTGAAAGCTGATGAGTTGAATTCTAACGAAAATTTTCCTTCTTAGCTTTTTAATTTAAGAAATGTAACGAAGAAACTAATTAGGATACTACTAAAAACAAAAATCGGATTGACTTTTTATTTAAAATAAGTCAGCTTAGTGTATGCAAGTTATGTGTCTCGAATAAATTATTTAGTAAATTAATAATATAAAATTAAATAAATATTCATAAATTTAATATAATATTGTTTTTAATTGACAAACATCTAAATCAAAAAATAAAAAATCATTTTAATTAAAAATTAAGATTTAAATTGCTCTCTAAAATATAGTATAAATTATTATTTAGATTGTATTATAAGAGTTTATAAAAATAAAGGAAATGGTATTCAATGATATGTTCCTAATTATATTTAGAAATATTGAATTGTTAAATTTTATTTTATTTTATAAAATAATATTTTTATTAATTATATTATATTACTGTTATTTAACACGAAACTTTTATCTTACATTTATATTTTTTCTTTCTTTTCCTTTCTGTACCATTTAATTTAGAAAATCGATTATGTGCTCAATTGGTGCTAGCGTGTCATTGGACGATTATGTCTCTGTCTCGGCCTGTAAAAGTTATTCAAGCGCGAATTGAGGGTACTGCATTCCATGTACAAGCATAGCTTCTTCTGCCAGTTGTCCTCTTTAGAAAAAAACTAATAATCTTTAGTTAGATTAAAATGATTTTTTTAAGTGCACCTCGAATAATTTTTTTTATTAAATATAATAATTTATAATATTATTTTTTAAGAATTTAACATTTTATAATTATTATTTTCTTAAGAAATTAATAGTTTAAATTTAATAATAAAATTAAAAGAATGCACTTTTTAAAAAATATACTTGTATTTATATGAATAAAGGTAAAAAGATACGAACAAACTTAACATTTAAAAAATCTATAATTTTTAAATTTTCAAAAAATTCTTTGTAATTTTAAAATTTTCAAAATTTTTTTAAGACTTTAGTTAAGAAATACCGACTGAACATATGCAATATAAATATTAGATACAGAGTAATCAAATATTATTAATATAGTAAATTAACTTAACTCGTGAAGTTGACTAGAATCAACTTGATTAAATTTAAATTAATAATTATAATAACTTATAATTTTGAGACAAATTTATTTAGTTTGATTCAATTTTAATAATTAAGTTAAATCAATGTAAATAAAAATTAATTAGTCAATATTTGATGTTTATATTATATATGTTTGATTCTTTTGTAAACAAAAATTTAAGAGAATTTATTTTAAAAAATAGAAACTAAAAAAGATATAATTATATTTTTTAATTTCTTAAACAAGACAGAGTTCAGTTTTTTATCTACAAAAAAATCTGCAAGTAGTGATATGAAATTATCGTGATACATATAGCTAGTACTGGCCCATCAGGTTGGAAGACCCAACAACAAGAAACTTAGAAGTCCCCGGTTATCTGGAAACATGTCCAAAAAATCACACGCATTAACTCATAAATTTCCTAATTATGTCTTTCAAAATCTTAAACTCGAAGGGACCTCCCTAGGTTTTGTTCAAACTTTTGAGAACCTAAACATTGACTTCATACGAGCAGACCACGAGTTCTTACACTCGTGGGGTCAACACCTACAAATCAACCCTGGGATTGAACATTTGCTTTGCTAATTAATTTTCTGGAGCTAGAAATGAGTTATAAATTATCGGATGTCACCTTAACATAGAGCAGATCAGATGCTTGGTAATATAATTTATCAGTTCATGGACTTTTGGTGTGAGAGAGTGACGAGTAGGATAGTATATGCATTGATAAAAGTCAAAGAATGGCTTTTCTTCGTCACTTTTGAGGTGGTCTAGTAATCAATCTAGTAAATTAAAACCGATTTTTTGGCCGTGCTCGCAGTTTGCACCGATCCAGTGATGCATTATCTCCTTATATTTTTCATATCTCTTATGGAGCTCCTCTTGCAGGATCAGCAGGGTGTTCAGTACCCACGCCCTAGCGGCTAATTAATTTTATTTGTTATGTATTTTTCTTTGTATTAAAAAAAAGAAACGAGTCCCTGGTTATGTTAGAGTGTCTATGCTTCTTCATAATGGGAAATGAGTTGGTAACTTTAGAGGATTTTATTTAAATCTAACTTTAGAGGATTTTATTTAATGTCAGATTATCTACCTTACATTTTTGGAGGAGTGAGGGCGGACAACATCATATGACCTCCCCATTCTAATGGAGTTTTCAACAATAGATCATGTCACAAGCTATTGATTCATAATTTATAAGAGGTTTCCTAGGCTGATGTCACATGGAAACAAGTTTTAAACCACAAAACTACTGTTTTCACTTGTTTAGTGAAAAAGAATCGATTAAGTACAAAAGACAGATGGTTTGGAAATTTTAACCCCATTTATGTCCTCTTATTTCGAGCAAACTTTTGGTAATGCTACAACTACCTAGATACACTTTTGATTTTGAGTTGATGGAGACTTTAAATGTAATTATAAGGTAAAAGAAACATGGTCAATAGAATGATATGATTGTTAAAACAATTTTTCATATAACCATATAGTCGATTTAGACAGGACGAAATAAGAGAATCTATAAGAACTTGGCAGTAAGTAATCAACAATTTGCAGTTGTAATCGATTCGGAAAGAACGAAATAAGAGGATCTATATGAGCTTGGCAGTAAGTAATCATCAATTTGCAGAGCAAATTGAGAATTGGTATTGCTAATGAAAAACATAGTTTAGTTAGCCAAAAACTTAAAGTTGTTATAAAAATTAGAAATAATATGGTGTGTCACTAATTGTTAATACACCACTTAATGCACCACTTAATTGTTAGTGCACCAAATGCACCACTTAATAATTAGTGAACCACTTCTATTATCATAGTATTTTATTAGAAATTTTGTACTATAAATGGAAGGATTAACTTGATGTAAGACACACCAATTTATAAAAAGAATTCTCCCCTCCCAAATATTCTTAAATTTTAGTTTCGGTTTTATAACACATTATTAGCACGAAGCTCTAAGGTCTACAATTCGGCTTATCAACTTCAAACAAACGTAAGGTTCTTCCGTTTACGTACATCAAACAAACGTAAGTTCTTCCATTTATTTTTCCATTTATCTACATTAATTCTACTTATGATATTATTAAAAAAAAGTATAGACGACTCTCTATACCTTCCCTAAAGTTTTACCTTCTCTTTAAATAATGAAAAGGTAATACCACCTCTAAATACTTAAGTTATTGTATAGTATACATCGCAATTAGAAAATAAATAAATAAAATATATTCAAGACTATTATATTTATTATACTCTAATTAATTTTACTACATATAT
>JANTPM010000009.1:30280768-30291888 GCA_025434745.1 Erythroxylum divaricatum | reverse complement strand
GAGGTGAGATCCTCTGTACTCCTACCCTGTACCTATTCTGTCCCCTTTTAATCTCAACTATTCAATACAATACATTGGATGGTTGAGATCAAAAGGAGACAGAGGGTATTGGATAAAAGGGGACAGAGAATCTGCTCTCCAAAAAGAGATATTCTGAAGTTCGAGACAGGACAAGATCCAGGAATTTTCAACGTCTTTTTGCGGATCAGACAAGACATGTGTTCATCAAATTCCTAAGATTAATCTCCAGCAGTTTTGAAATTCCTTAGAATTCAAAAAATGTATCATTGTCAAGCATATAAGGAAGAGAGAGAGGACAGTTCACAACGTCAAAGGATTTCCGTTAAAAAGTGACTTAAGACTTAGAATATTTAATGATCATAATAATTCGTAAATTATATATGTTTTAAGTAAATTAATAATTATGAATTTAATGTACCTCTGCTTCCCATTTATTATTTTTTCAAATATCAAACTGATATTTGGGCCGCTAGATATATATTTTTGTTCTCTCTTTTCTCCTCCTAAATGGCCCAGAAACACCGAGCTATAGAAAGAGAGAGAGAGATTAGTATCACTACTAATAGGAATGACAGATCCGCCTGATCTCGATCTAAAGTCAATCGACTAAGTCTGAATTAATTGATCTTTGGGTCAGGTTCATGCCTGTGACATCGTTCAAGACTCGACCAAAGACTTGGCCGGAAAGGCCCAAACGGTCCAGCCTTTAGCTGCGGGTTAAAAAGATACTAGATGCTGGTCGCTTGGTGCCTGCAGGCTTCTTCAAGATAAACTGTACTAACTGTTGCATATCTGCCCTTATTTCGATTCCGAACAAGGAACAGCACATTTTCCGGAAGAACTAAAGGCGTTTGGTGCTAGTAATACCTCTGAGGGTAAGACATATGGAGCCACCAGGTACTTTTTTTAGGTTTCTGAGCAGACCACTGAGATTCTGTGTTGCTTGTGGGAGCTATCCTAGATATCTAACTTCAGCAAGTCGAGAAATAATGAAATTTATGTGGTTTTGATTGATTCTATCTTGCGGCGCAGGTAAGAAATTTGCAGGCAGAACTTGCATATATTCAAGCTCACCTGTGGACAATACTCAGGCTCCCTTCTTCCAGTACCACAACCTCAACCTGATCACAGCCCATCAGCATCGACTTCTGAATTGGTATCAAAACCCAATGTTTCGCTGCATTTTGATCAGTTAGAATAAATGATAATTCCCTCATGAAATATCAACTGAACTGGGCACTTGATACAATATAGTACCACATCAAGAACTTCAACAGAGAGAACTCCAACCTTTGGCTGGCGAGCTTGTCTCTAGATACAGAATTTAAGCCTCCAAGCCCCCACTAAGCGTCCGGTCGATTGTTTGATTTGATTTGGCTTTTGCGCTTTTGGTGGCTTCTTGTGCTTGTTTCAGAGTCTAATGACATTGTACTTTCCTGCTCTGAATTTGCTGTTTCCACGTTATTGTAGTGGGACCTTCGGTGCATGCCAAATGCATTCCTAAGATTTTCTCTTGATGGCATCCCTGTCCTCTAAAGTCCAGGTTCCTAAGTAACAAGCCTGGACATATGTCAAACAGAGAGTATATATATAACCTGTCCTGCAAATATGAAAAGTTCGTTCTAGTAGTAAAGTCAACGGTTCGCTTGGATTATCTGTGTACGTGACCAAATCAAACAAACACTTGATTATTTGACACGGTGGCTTCTCAATGCAACCTAAAATCATGCATCCCAATCATGGAGATGAGTACTCTGATTGGATTCCATAACACTCTCCAATATTCTTGATGCACAAGAAATGGTAGAACTAGACATTGACCACCAATTATAATGGTCAAAAATGGACAAATGAAATTGAAACTCAGAATTAAAGCATGAAAAGTAAAGATTACACAAAAGAGAAATATATAAACATTACAAAGGTGTATAAGGATGAAGTACTTGATACAGATTTTAAGATTTTCAAGAAGATATTATCACCTTAGCTTTACATTTAAAACCAAGGTCCAGTTAGACTCGCAATTTGCTGCCAAACATACCATTTTCCTACATTCAAAGCAACCTAAATCGGAGTGTATACCTCATTATATAGTAATACTTTCTTATGTCATCCAGAATGGCCTTTCACCAGCAACTTCTACCAATGATAAGATGCATACATGAACTATAAAAGAAACTAATATAAAAATATATTGAATTACATATTAATAAGTTTGATCTTAACACAAATCAGCAGGTAAGTTCATATTCTCTAGTATTACCTACTAATAAGTTTGATCTTAATACAAATCAGCAGGTAAGTTCATATTCTCTAGTACAATATGGACAGATAGCATGAGCTTTGATAAATACAGAACCAGATGGAGGCAGGAGAAGCAACAATGCACTTACGAATCAAACTCTGGCAGGAGCCACAGAATGAGAAGCAGTAAATTCCTTTCCTACAGATAAACAGTAAACAGTTACAGTGTACTATTCTTAAAGTTTCTCAAGGAATGAATAGAAGATCAATATAATGGATTGAAAGAAAAGACAAACAAGTAACACAACCCCTGCCAGCAAACAGAGGCACATGAATACCACTTCCATCTCATGCAGGCAATGCTGCAAGTCTAATGCATATAACGCAGAGGTTAGAAAAGCAGCTAAAACGACCAGTCGACATATTGGGGATAAATCTTCCTCGAATGAATTGGATTATTAATAACTTTCTTCTTTGATAGCACAAGTTGTTTTCAACTAACCAAGCTTAAGAGCAAGAACCGGAATAACATAGAAAATGTTCAGTCTTCCTCCACAGTAGTCTACTACCACATATGAAACTCTGAAAAGAATAACATCACCGAACATTCGCAATAACAGCCTTTCAGTGCACATCTCACACTTTCAGTTGGATGTTTCAGAAACATTTGGAGCACCCTGCACCTATTGGTGAACTTTCAAGTTTTCTGTTCAAAAGGAATATCTACTAGTTGGTAACACATTTAGAGTCTATAACAAGTATAATTGCTGCACATATAAAATTTTTCGCAACATATTCATCAAGTACATTATAGTCCATGAACAATCTAATTGGTATCATGTACAAGAAAAAAGATCATGCATGGATGTAAAGCAATAATATAAACCAACAGCAAACCAATAGAAAATAGATGAAGCCCCCAGAAATAATCATGCAACACTTGTAGAATTGTACAAAACAAGAAATAGATACAAGATACTGATATTCATTATCAGTGGAACCAGCTAAAGACAATGGCAGTCCCAAAAAAAACCTATAAGATAGTTGGAAACAATGTATGTGCAGAGAAGCCCAATTGGGCAATATTTTACAGACAACACAGACCAAAGATACCTAGAAGCATTTGACAAGCTCTGATCTTCAATATACACAATTTACAGCCCACCTCCATAAGTGATAATAGGTAGGCAGGCATGATATGAACTCGGTAATTATGTTAGTGGGTTAACTCAAACTTGCAGGGTTCTAAACAATTTCCTCGTGTCTGAATCCAGTGTCTCCACAATCTGCACCAGAGTCCAACACACAAGGAGAATCATACCACTTAGGATTGTCATGGTAGAAACTATCAACCTGTATAAGACCTACATCTGTCACAATAGCCTCATCATGTCTTGTGGGCTTGGTTAGTTTACTATCCTCACAGTCAAGAATACTCTTCTCATCAAAATCACTGCACTTCAACCATTTTTCTGGCTTACAGATATCACTTATAAGATCCTTCTCACCCCTACACTCTGTTCTCATCTGGTCCCAAGGAACAACATCCCTAAGAGTGTGTCCAAAGCTATCATGATCATCTTCAATCAGTTCGGTCTCCTTACCACTACCATATATCCGCTCATGGTGATGATCACTCCAGTGTGCCAAGCCATTCTCCACTACCAATACATCATCTGAATGGGGCTTATGAGATAGCAATCCAGTTGTCTTCAAACTATCTTCACCGATACTCCTAACTTTATTTACAATATCAAAAAGATCCTGAGATGCAACCGCCAATAGTTCAGTTGGAATTTTCCTCAACCTCCCTTCAAGCAAACCAATCTCAGCTCTCAACTCTTGGACCTGCTGCAGAACTGAAAGCTGCATTTCCCCTTCATCCTTCCCTGTCAACCCAAATCCTTCAGCTTCCATTTCCTCACGGACACCATAATCGATATCCTGATCCAATATAAACCCACCTTTATGCCCAACAACTCGATGCATAATCCTCGCATTCCCATCCAAAGGACCAGGTTCATGCCCAGAATGCACAGCATATAGTTTAAATACGGCCACCCCTTCTTCTTGATACACAAATGACTTATCCTTCTCATTATAATTCATAATTGGCACAATTGCCCGAATCCTAAATCCACATCCACACCTCTTTGAAGCATAAGGCTCCCTCTTCAACATCCTTGACTTCTTTGCCACAGGTTCACCAGCTCTGTGACAAGCATAATCCTTAACCTCAGCCATGAATGGCTTATACCTAATATATTTCTGCCTAATACAAAGCACAACCTTATGCTTGGCAGCCAACTGCTGCAACCTATGAGGCACCTCCTTAGCAGGCACATCAAACGACTCGGTGTACTCAAACCGACGTCTTTTGTTCCTCGAACCAGAACCCTCAGAGGAGGAGCAAATTGGGCAAGCGGCCACACAAACCCTAATGTAACTCTCGGGAATTCCATAAAATTTTGCCCCCACAGTCCAAACCTGTTTAATTCTCTCTATTGTCTCTCGAAGCCCTAGGTGTTTCAAATCGGCATCGCCATGAAAACTCATAACAATATCTTGCCACTGGTTAATATGCGAAACAAATTGCTGGGAGTTGTTCTTGAAACAAAGAAATTCGTTACCGGAGGTTGGGTCCACATGAGCCATGAGCTTCTCTTGGATTCTCTTCCAACCGGTGACGTAAGCGGTGTCCTCGTTGCGGTCTTTCCATACTGCGCGCCACGACTTCAGCACAGCGCGTGGCGTGGCAAGGCGGATCTCGTCGGGAGTAGCAAGGCGGTGCTCCAAGATGCAGCGAATCATGAGGGAATGAGACTCGGCGTTGAATGTGTAGAATTGGGAAGAAATGTGTGGCTCTGGGCTAATGTAGGCCGGCGGCCGCTGAATCTCACCGGAGCTATTATTATTATCATCACAGTTCACGACATCGTTTTGGGGGTTAGAGCAGCTCGGGTGAATCAGAGTGTCGTCGTTGTCGGAAGAGGACTGACTCGGAGACTCGGGCGATGAGGAACGGAATAGGTCGATTCCCGGTACGGAAAGGTCGTCGTGAATGTACGGCTGTGATTGGCTCTGATGATTGGACATGATCTGTGGTGGTGGGCCCAGATCACGGTTGTGGTTGTGAAACATATCGTCTTCGGTTTTGTGTGGATTCATCAGGAAGTGGTTGAAAAAGAAGCAACAGAAGATGAAGAAGAGAGATGAGAAGCAAGAAACGGAAAAGAGAGTGCTAACTTCCCCTGTTTTTTCTTTTCTTTTTCTTTTATCAAATTCAAACTCCGTGCTCAGTTTCCATCTGACATATTGAGACAGAAAGAGTCAATGGTTCGTCTCTCTCCTCATCTCGCTCTTTACACGTTAAACTTCGAAACTCTAGCCAATTAAACCTTTAATTTGTGTCTTTTGTAAGCATTGTTTTAAAAAATCAGAACAAAGTTAAATAAGTTTGATTAAAAATTTAAGGTTTGAAAATTTTAATTAATATTTAATTATTATAAATTAGTTAAAAGTTAATTAAATTTAAAATTTTAAATATAATTAAAAAAGACAGTTAATTAAAAAATTATTAATTTATTTTAATTTATAAAAACTAATTAACTTATAAAATTGATTAATTAATTAATAAACTAGATAATTTTTTACAATAAAATTTATTAAAATAAATCGAACTTAAAAATTAAATAAGAATATGTTGAATTTAAGTTTTTATAGTTAGAATACAAAATTAATTAAAATTTTAATCATTATTTATAATCATTTTCTTAAAAAAATATATTTTTTGAGGTTATTTAGGATTTAGTTATGTTTATGATACGAGTATTGTATTTATTAATATTTTAAAAATTATAATTATGATTACTAATTTAAAATTTAATTAATTAAATTTTATTTAAAATTTTATTAAATAAAAATTTTATTAAATAAAATTTAAGAAAATAAATGAAAATTTAAAAACTAAAAACTAAATTAAAAAGCTAGGTATATTTTCTATTTTTTAATCACTAATAATATTTACTTTATTGGTTTAATGTTTGGATGCTTGTGTTGTCGTTTATCGTTGCTGATTGTCAGCCTATGACGTGATCCCTTAATTACTAGCAGATGAAACTGCGTAAATGCGCAGTTATAATTTAAATAAATATAATGCTCACTTAATTTTAAAGTAAGGAGTATTTATAAACATCTTATATTATCTAAGACTAATACATAAATGAATATTATGTAACTTAAATGGGGCGTTATTCCTTAATTAAGTCACAACCGTGACTTAAATGGGGTGTTACATAGTTGTGACTTATCAAGCATGAAAGATGATTTATTATAAATGATAAATAATACATCATAAAAAGTTAATAATTGTATATTAAAAAATAACAACAAATTGTTAATATATATTAAAGGACCAAAATAATTTATTTACATGACTAGTTCTCTACAGTATCCTTATAATATGATATAGACATTATAAATTAATTAAATTTATATAGAAATTTCAAGAGATATGTCAAATATTGGTGATCAGTGAGGTACATAATATTTCTTTGCAAATATACTAACTATAAATTATAATTTATAGATAACTAAAAATTGTATACAGATAGCAATAACTATGAAATTTTAATATGTATTAGAGGTCAGTTTGATAATAATTTTAACAATAATAATGTTTTAACATATATGACAATACTTCTAAAATGTTAATTTGTCTAATTTAAGTATTTATTTTGCAATAAAACTTATAATAAATCATAATTAGATATTAATATTGAAAAATGTGAATTTTTAATATAAAATAAGTTATATTAATTTTTTGGAGCAGTAAAAAAAATTCTTTTAAATAAGGTAAGCATCAAATGCTAGTGGTTTTCTTTATATTTTTTAAAAAATATATTAAAATTTTAAAAATATATATTCTTTCCATAATGCAAAACTTTGTTAATATAAAAAACAAGCAAATGATAAGTACATCGCCTTGTATTAGGCCGAAGGACTTCATTATAATACGAACAAAGAGTACGTGATCTTCTAGTATACAAAAGGATTTCATTACAATACGAACAAGATTTTGCATTGTGTTTAACTTAACTGTTATTTTAAATTTGATGTGATACAAAATGTGACGTCGCTTAAGATGAGGTCATATGATGGACACAAGACCACCAGGTGGTAGTCGCATATTTGACCTATAAATGCGCTTGTCATAGGAGCTTCTGTAAAATTTTAGAAATGGTAAGAAAGACATGTTAGAGTTGTCAGATTTACTGGTTTTTTTTAGAAAACAAAAACATGGTGGGTGATCGAAAAAAAAAGAGTTGTGGGGTTTGCGGTTCAACAATTTTAATAAACTCAGTTGTGGAGAGATGGTGTGGAATGGGAGTCAATGGAATAAAGTTTTGTTGGTGGCCGTTGCATAACGGTTGACGTTTCGCCCACACATTCTACCACTAGGTCACGCAAAGGAGATAGATCTCGCATTCAATGGGTCAATCTGTGCTGAACTTAAAGGAGAATTGTTAGTGGACCCTATTTTTAACTGTTGATCTTATGGATGAAAGATGAAATCGAAGGGAAGATACTTGCGGATGATTGTGTGAATTATAAAATTCTAATGATTCTTCAAAGTCCAATGAACTTACCACCATGGTGATTATTAAAAATTCAACAAATGGTCGGACACCCTGTAATAATAATGAAGATTTGAATTATAAGTAAATAGGAGACAACGCTTTAGAAAAATAACAATAAGAAGGTAGAAAGCATAACATAACTGGGCCAACAGTAATAGGTTGATGTATGTTAAGAAAGTCTTAAAAATGAGTATTTTCAATAAAGATGTTAAAAGCGAGATAAAATAAACAAGAATTAGGCATATAAATAACATTATTACCTTCCATAGATAAGAAAACAATGATGGTGGATCCATTACAGAAGCTCTGTAAAGTCTGGACGGGTAATAGTCGGCAACAATTTTCAATTTCAGTAAACGTACATTTATGAAAGTTAAAGCATACCTGAAAAAACCTGACAAGATAAAAAAAAACAAATTATAAGAGGACATATGACAAAGTTAAATGAAGTCAGTGTTCTAAATCTAATTAAATGGTTTTGTAGTAGAAAACTGTCAATTCACAATGCAGAAAAGACATAACAACGTTAATTAAAACTAAATTAATAATTGAATAATAATATAAAATATGTGTATTCATTTACTTAGTATATATATATACTTAATAAATAATAACATGAAGGCATTAAAAAACTTTAGATAGTTAATAAGAACATAATTAAGTAAATAATAATAAATAACAATGAAATGATTCAGTCCCAACCGTGAAGAGCTATATATATACTTAACATTAGTATACAATACTTAATAAAAATTAGCAATTAATAATGCAAGATTGTCACTAATATATATACTTAGTATTAGTATATAGAACTTAATAATAATATCGTCGTCGTCATCATTATCATCATTATTACACCCGGTTTAAAGTTTCGCAACAAAGCGAGGTCTGGAAAAGTCTGATAGTACTTAACATTACCCATACATTGTAGAAAGGTTATTTCTGATAGACCTATTTGCAGACGTGATAATAAAAAAGTAATGTAGATTATAAGAGTCAAATAAATAAAAACTAGCTCTCTACAAAAATCAGTAAATAAATTTACAAACAATACAAAAGGATATACCTGAAGGTGAGCAGATCTACTAGTACCTTATACATTGCAAAGACTAGCTCTTTTTGTAGCTATTCACGCTATGAGTCTTTACTGAGAGACCAGCTTGCAAATGCAAGCAGGACATTGTGTTGGGCTTCTTATGCGGTAAATATCAGGCGTGAGGACTTAAAGGGTGTCGTGTACCCTGATCCACTCATGTCATACCTTCTTATTTCTAGCCACTACCTCAATAAGGGTCAATATTGACATATCATTCCTGATCACTTCCCTTCAATTCTTGTAAGACCTCCATTTTTTCCTCTTGTAGCCAGTAAGAGTTATTTTCCCACAACGTTGTACTGGAGCATTAAAAGACATCCTGCACACATGTCCAAACTACCTAAGTACTTGATAATAATAATCTAATAATTAATATGTAATTTACAGTTGCGACATTAATCATAACCATAAAAAGCTATAACTATACTTAATATTAATATATAATACTCAATAATAATAAGCAATTAATGATGAACAGTTATGACTAAGATATATACTTAATATTAATATATAGTACTTAATAATATAGTAATAATAATTAATAATTCATGGTTAATAATTAATACAAGTCACAAAGCTTAGACAACAATAATGGGTGATGAATAATAATGGGTGATGAAAAAGTGTTGTCATCATCAACATGCTTATTAGATGGTAAGTGCATATATCTTGTACAATAACGAGTGATGAAAAAGTAAGAAAAATTACAGTTATAGAACTATATATAATAAAATTCAAAGGTTGTGGCTAAATAAGTGACACATGTGACAATGACGGGTAAGGTGTGAACAATACTTTCACATAATTTTGGAAAAAAATTAACATATTCACAATTTGTTTGTATGGTTGATACTGCGATTTCCAAAGTATACGCAATGAACCGTGTGAATTTAGAAAAATAAAAAAAATATAATTTTTAATATGATTAATAATTAATTAAGGAGAATAAAAATTGAAACACACGTACAATGAAAAATTATATATGGTAACTTATAGTTTTTGTGAACTGAACTTCCAATAATCTTATTTAAGGCGAAAAATCTTCAAATAACAACAAAAAAAGGAAGATTAAAACTTTTAAACAAGTTTAGATATAAGAAATGTCAAAAATGAATTTTACAACGAATATATGTAAACAATATTGTAGATAATTTATATCGGTTTTAAAAAATAAAAAGTGAATAAAAGGTAATTGGTAGAGTTAAAAAATTACCAAAAAAATCCTAGAATTTTCATTGTAACCCACTACATAAGCAAATCCTTCTGTTATTTCAGTGGAAAATTCATCAGTTTTCAAGTTATCTACATTTCAAAGAAAAAATCAAGAACACAAAGTAAAAAAACAATACCCGATAACAGAATATTTGTCTTTCTTTATTTTGAAAAATACAACATTTATTTATAACGGAAGAAATAAAAAAGAATTTATTTTTAAAAAAGCATAAGATGTAAGAAAATTTGATTGCATTCATAATATTATAATAAAAAGTATTTAAAAAATAATATGTAAGAAAATTTAATTGGATTCATAATATTATAATAAAAAGTATTGTTACATTACCGATAAATATGCTTTCTCTCTAGGAAAGGCAAGCATTTAATTTTTTTGCAGTCAACTTAACGTTGTCACCGTTAGCTTTCAGGAATCGTTTAATACAAGAGTTGTTACAAAAAAATTTCTGTGATCAAAAAATAATGTGAATGGAAATACCTATTTTGTTTATTATTGATATAATCTTGCTTCTTCGCCCATAAAAAACGAAACATAAATAAAATAGTAGAAAAAGACAAAGATCTTACCTGACTTTCCGAGAGAGGAGTTTGCTTGATTGGATAATGAAGAACATCCCTTTTTTTTTAATCGATTGAGGAAGATCTTTAAGCTCATATATTGCTTCTTTGTTGCTCATTTTGAACAAGTAAAACAATATGAAGAAAAACACACAAAGTAAATACGGTGGAAGATTTTACGAAGGTAATTGCTGATAAATAAAATTTAAAAACCCCTTCGGACCGTCCGGTCCGACCGGAAAACCTCTGAATCTCTCATTGGTCCGGTTCGGTTTTACCTACTAACCTCTCTGTATAAAAACCTCCCGGTTTAACCTTTTTCGGTCGGA
>JANTPM010000009.1:30174142-30187897 GCA_025434745.1 Erythroxylum divaricatum | reverse complement strand
AGAAATTATTTCAGGAATTATTATAAGTTGTGCTAATTTTATATTCCTTATTATTATTCACCATTATATTATTATTAAAAATTATTATGGTTCTTTAATTATTCTTATTAATTTAATTGTTTAAAATTTTGATAATTATTAATTTTCTACTTACTATTATTATTATTATTATTAAATTATTTATTTATTAATGATATTAAATAATATCATTAAATTTCTAATTGTTATTAATTTTGTTCTTAATAAGAATAAGGATAAAATCACAAATAAAAATTTTTTGTTTTGGATTTGACTTTTGAATAATGTTGAGAGATTTAAAAGTGGCTTTGGATTTAGCTCAATATCGGCGCCTGTTAGTGAGTCTCATAGGCATCTGTCTAAGTTTAATAGCGTCTGTCCAATTTTAATCAAATACGATGCCGTTTTGTTATTAGACAGAATAAGACAGGATAGCACTGAACAGATGATCCGGACTCTCTTATTATATCTTAGGATCCTTTTTATATTATTTCAGTGTTTTCTATCTGAATTTACCATATAAAGATTAACTACTACTATTGAATGTGCAATGTTCAATGTTATAAAAATTATGGACGATATTAAACTCCTTATTGTAAATGTATATTGCAAATGAGACATTTCTATCCTTTCTTTTTCATTACCCGGAGTCATAATAGAAAATAACTTGAAATTAATAGGAAAAAGGGATAGATATGAGCTTATAGTTTTTGTGTGTTTGAAGCATCATAAAACCTTCTTTAGGTAATTATTTTAAGAAAGTCAAATCTTTCTATTGTTTTTGTCTTTCATCTCTAAAATCTTATTTATCAGTCTTAAGTTCTTTCGTTTCAAATTCTATTATCAAGAGCATTTTTAGCATTTTAATATCTAAATATTGTAAATAATATCTACATTCTTATAAAAAAAAAGCTGATATAAACCAAAGTGACCACATTGAGAAGTATTATAGGCTTACCAAAAACGAAAGGCAAAGGGTATGAATTGCTTCTAACATGCTTTTAAAAGGCTGAATTAGTTCTTAATGTTATTTACGTTATCACATTATATCTTAACATTTTAAAAATAATCCTTACTATATTATCTATGTTGTCATGCATTGAGTACTATTTTACTAATGATACTAAAAATAACTTTAGGACTTGCTTAAATTTTTTGTACAAAAGTGCCAATTAATACCTCTTGACCAATATCGCATCGTCTGTCAGGTTTGGTTGGTAAGCTTTCCCCTGCAAGCACCGTACTGTGTATTTCCATAACTTCCCCGCAGCCTCTTCCCGTCATTCCTGTTTACACGTCTTTTAACTGTTATACTTGTATGTTGATTTTGATATCTAACGTTGTGCAGTATAGTTTCTATCTGAAGATAGGGCCAAGGGCAGAAAACGAAGGTGATTGTTTGCACATTTGTTGGTTGTTTCGAATCAGCCCCTCTGCTGGCAATCTCAGAGAAATTTGAAAGCACTACGAGAAGAACCCTCTCGTAACAAAATTAGAAGTCAAAGTACTCTGCCTTTATTCAAAATGTAAAACCAGAAACATGATATGTGTCTATATATGGGCAATTCAATACACAATACAAATCTTCTCAAATCTTGGCGGCAAAGGAAAGTCCTTCCTTAGTCAGCACATCCAGGTTCTCAACAGCAGGCTTGGTCCTGGCAACTTTGGCAATAGCCTTATTTTCTTCCGGACTTCCACCCTCCAGAAAAGCTCCAACCACCTTTCCATCTTGGACCCAGTACGTTCCAAACTTGGGTTTTTGTGATGTTGGGCTACTGTCCCCAAATAGCACCGTATCTCCGACATTGTCACCATAGAATTGCCAGGACAGATCAAAGGCTCGTGAATAGAAGTATGGGAGATAATCATACTCCTCGATAGTTTTACCGTCCTCGCTTGCCTTGATAGCCTAAACAACAAAAGGAAAAGAGTTATCAACAGGGAACTGTATAGACATAAATAGCAAATAGCAACTAAACTCCTAAAAATCGGGCTGTTATCTTCATCAGGATTATGGAACATGATGCCTGCGCCTCCTAGTTCTACGAAATCAGAATGTCAATCTCTAAGGACGCAAGAGTATCCAAATGCCCTAGATTTAATCAGACAATAAAGTAAATGATAAGAGTGGCGTACCTTCACAGCCTGCTCAGCTGACTTACGAGCATGATCAACATGTTCAACCCGTCTTATATCATCATACAATTTCATAGGAAATGTAACCACATCTCCTACAGCATATACATCAGGAACACTAGTTCTAAAAAACCCATCAGCCTGCAATAAATAAGTTTCAGTATTAGGTTACGTAGGGCCTTCAGCGTTCCGATTGATTCTGTGAAATCATAGTGCATTCCGACTGATTCTGTGAACTCATAGTAAAACAATATGCAGGCAAACGAAATAAATGGGACAACAAATTATAAGATTCAAATATGGAGAGCATATCGATCAGTTGGAGCCTTGGAGGGATAACTAATGGGTCAAATATATATGAAATGGGTCTGAAAGACATCAAGAGTTCCACCAACCTTTATTCCACCTTTTTCCTCTGCAACCTGGCCCTTGAATAAAGTTGAAAGTGGTCTTCCACCAACACCAACAACAACAATGTCAGCTTCCAGCACCCTGCCATCTTTCAATTTCACTTCCTTTACCTGAAAGAAATTGAAGAAAAGAAAAAACACCGTTCAGCCCATTTTTATTGCATTGTTAGCCACCATAAAGATTTTTAGTTATCAAGACAGTTAAATTACTCACTTCTCCATTTGAATCAGAAGTAAAACCAACAGCAACTGTTCCCTTAATAATCTTAATTCCCTTATTGGCATAGTAACCCTCATAGAAAGCAGCTATGCCAGACGTGAAAAGACGAGGCACTGAAATAACATTTGGTAATGTTAGGAAACATGAAATCTAAGATGAGCACCAAATCATCCATTAATATACATTTTAACAAACAAAGAAGACAAAAATCAACTTACTACACCATGGCTCAGGATAAACCATAGTAACATCTAAGTTGTTAATTCTCAGAGCTGCACTAAGTTCAAGACCAATGTATCCTCCTCCAACAATCACAGCCTTCCCATTCTTTTTTGCTTTAATTGCTTCTACAAGCTTATCAGCATCATCAATTTCCCTCAAGTACAAGATATTTTTGGCATCAGCTCCTTCCACACCAAAGTCTGTCAACCTTATAACCTGAAACAAAGCAACAAGATAAATACACACTCGTGGAGAAAAGGCACAAGATTCATATTCCTCATCGGGAAATATTTGACATCTAAAACATACCGTGGAACCAGTTGCAATAATCAAAGTATTATACTTGAAGGTTTCTCCAGCTGCACTAATTAGACTTTTGGCAGCAAGATCAGCTTTAACTATTTCCGTGCTAAGGATCAACTCTATCCCTGCCAACATATTAAAGATATTTTGAATAAATGAAGAGAAAAAAGTAGGCTAACAAAACAATTGGTGCTTCTTTCTTTCAGTATTTATTCAGTCAAAGTTTACAATGGAGTAAAGTAGTATCACCTTGCTCCTTGTACCACTCAGGAAGTAATCTCTCCCCTCCACTTCCTACACAGACATGGAATCCTGGTAGCCTAGCAGTTCCTGAACAAGAAAGTTTTCAACATGAAAACTAGTTAATATTGTTTGCTATAGAAAAACAGAATTTCAATAAACTAAAAATTCAGGTTAAAAGCAATCTCAATTTAGCTAATTCCATATCTGCCCAAAGAATGTGGCCTACCCTCAGGAAAAAGATAAGCCTTGCTGAGAGCAGGACGTTCATAAGGCGCCGCCTGCAAGAGTAGCAGAGGAAGAAACACACCCGTTGAAGCATTACAAAGGAAAAATAGAAACAGCAATATTGAAGTAAGTATAAAGCAGTCTTGTAATTCATAATTCAGCACTGATCAAATTCCTAGAATTTCTTAGAATTTTTTTAATAATTACCTCTGCATCTTTCGGGTAAATTTATTTTCAAACACAACAATTATTAACAAAGAAAACAAATCCTGAACGTATAAACTGCAAAGAGATTTTGATATTTTTCTCTTAGGGATTAAAAGCATCAATACGATAAGTTTTTGTGGGTGTTTACTTTAACAAACCCAAGGTAGAATGCAGTCATGACAAAACTATGAGTAGAATTAGCAGTGCATTAACACTTGTACAGGACAAATTCTAAATTCTAGCGAATCTTCTTGTTTTCAGAACAACTGAAATGAAAATACCTCAGTGCAATTCATTATCCAGTAGTAATTTAACTTGAGGTTAAAGAGAAGCATACCGCCTCCTTGGATATGATTGCCAGCTCGCCTGGATTAACTCCCAGCTTAGCAAATTGTCGAGCTGCATATCCCTGTAATGCAAAGAGGGCATAAGTCAAAAAAGGAAAATGGACATCACACTTAAGATCCAATAAGAACTCCGAATATTTACTTCATCACCATCATCACACCCAGTTTGAAGTCCCGCAATAAAGCGGACTCTACGGAGGTCTGATAGTATGCAACCTTACCCCTACATAGTAGAGAGGCTGTTTCTAGTAGACCCACATGCAGATGTGACAATAAAAGAGTGATGCAGGTTAAAGAGTAAATAAGTAAAACTGATACGTTAAATCATTATGTAAATAAAATTATAATAAATACATAAATAAATAAAACTTACAATAAATACGATCAAAACTCATTCTCTTATAAAAATTCAAGTTAATAGGACAAATTATGTACTTAAGATTAACATTTGAAAAAACATACGCAAAGCAATGTCTTTTTACACATTTGCATATGCGCATGGAAAGACAAGTGTCTTAAATGGTAGAATCAACTGGAAGGGAACTGGCTATGTAATACATATATATAGCATATACACAAGCAGGAAGGTTGTGCAACCACAGAAATTACTGTAATAAAAAACAGGAAACTAATGCTTCCGAAGAAATAAAAGCACTTAGTAAGAATATAAGCATTATAAACAAGTAAAGATGAGAATGTGAATCCACAAAACCACATCAACGATCACCAAACTCATTTATGCATTATCCTTATGTAGTCACAATTCAAGAATTCTTCAATGGGTAACAACAAAATCTAGTAAACAAGAAGAATGGGAATGTACTAATATACAGCACAAAACCAGGTGGAGGCAATATCAAAACAGACAAAATAGGTGATTATTAGATTTTTCTTTGTGAAAGGAGAAAAGAGGTGGAAGAATTAGTATAACTCCTACTATTTCAGATAACAAACTTGCATTATAAAAAGTTAAGCCCAGTCATAAACATCTTTTAATTAGATCAATCAATCATTTTCTTTATAACACACACGTGCTTTAAAGGGTTAATGAAGTTGTTCAGTATCTAATAGTGATTGATTCTCTTAGAATACGATCTAACTCATAGCAGGAAATAGCCATCCCCATTACATAGAGGCCTGAATTCCCCAAGAATTGAATCCCACATTAGACTTTCTACTAACAAAGTTCGATTAGTCTAAATTCTTTTAGCATTGTATCGAACAAATGAGTTTCCACCACTAAATATGAACAAGTAGTATAAGTAATGAGTTATATAGAGGTCAACAAAATGGAGTCAATCGTAGTGATCCTGCTGCTGAAATATGTTAGATGAGCTCAATTGGGCGAAATTTTTGAATTAGAGCGTGAAGTTGTATATACGGGTAGCAAACCATATCAAGGATACTAAGTACAAAGGTCAGAGTCTCCGCAGAATCACCAGCCAAAGGCAGCATCCAAATTTACAATTAGAGCACAGGCATTACTAAAACTATCCATTTCATTACTATAACATGAATAAAATGGATTCAACCACAAGAAGGTTACCGTCACAATTCTTCATACATTTCTAACACCATTTTCTCAAGTTATTGCTAAATTGAGTTAGATTAGTAGCCAACACTTAACCACGTAACTTAAAGACCATTTCACAAAAGAACAAGTCACTGAGCACAAATAAGTTATCAAAATTCTCAATTACCTCGATATACTTAGAACATAAGCAACAATCCCAGCAATCAAAGTAACAGTAGAAATAATCCCATGTTACTAAATGAAGCCAAAACATAGAGACATCCAATCCTTAACTAAAATCTATAACACTAAACAGCCAAAACCCATCTATCTATCAACCATAAAATACTCAAAACCCTAAAAATGAATACCTACTAAGCCCAAGAAAGCAAAGGTACAACCCATTATTACAAATAGAAATCAAAACAAGTTGTAGCAGTTGTAAATTGAACTTAACCCACTCAAAGACCAAGAAAATCTAAGAACATTATTCACTTCTATGACTAGTACATAGAGACTACAACATCAACAATGATCGTATAGCTAAAACTACACAACACATCAACAGTAGAAAGCTTAATGGGTATTATAAAAAATGAAGCTTACAACTAAAACTGAAGAAAAGGGAGAGACACTGGAAGCCTAAATCGAAGAACAAGATGTGAATCTGTGACAAGGTAACAAATAGATTGAGACAATTGAAGGTCGGAAGGAGGGAGGAGAAGCTCGACAACAACGTAGTTCTAGCGATCGACAGCAAAATGCAGGTGGGCGGGGTAGGGGACTGAGGTAGAGATTTAAACAAAAGCAAGCAGAACGTTTTAAGTAAGCAAAACAACATCGTTTGGCTTTTGATAAAAGTAGCACGATCGCGATTCGCTAATGAAGGTCACAAATCGTGATTATGTAGGATGGTTAGAGGCACGATCGTGACTCGAAGCTTTTTACAGGAAAATGGTTTTCTAAACATCCTTTGATCTTTTTGCTATAACTTCTTCATCCGACATCCAAATGACTTGATTCTTGAACCAATATACTCATAACACATTGTTATTCATCTCCACCAAAACTTATAGCCATATGAAATGGATTGGTTGTTGAATTTATGATGAAAACGTTGAGGAGTACTGGAATATGAAAAACTAAGATGATTTCACTGAACATACTTCAGTATTTTGACTGTATTTTGATCAGTAGTTATCCAAATGGAATGATTCTTGATTTAAATTGAACTAGAGACATATTGCTACAAATTTTATGAAGAGATTGAATTTTAATTCTATCTCTAAGAATTCCAGAATCTGACTTGAAGTTGAATACAGAGTACAGATATAGTTTAAAGAACAACCCAAAGTAAATTGAGTATAGCTTTTGGAATACTGAATCAAATTGTATGATCTTGGTGTCATTAGAAATTTAAGATATTGAAGAACAATTTTCTAAAAGAAAGTTTGCCTAATTTTGTCATTTACATTATCAGAATGATAATGTAAACTTGACCCGAAAGCATATTGTTAGAAAATTCTGAAATGGTCATTTGGTTGTACACGACTGTGTGTTAAGGGTGCACGGCCGTGACTAATTTAATTGGTATATCTTTCTCTCTTTTTCTTCACCGAACATCTCTTCTTCTTCTCTCCTTATTTCTTTCATTATTTCCAGATTTACAAACTCCTAAATCATCTATTTTGCATTTCTATATCCAATACAATCTCTAAACAAGTCAAATTCAAATTCACACTTCAAACGTAAAAAATTTGAAACTTCACATATACTTCCTTTCTCTACTGTAATTTTTTACATATTTTTTTTTACTTCTATCTTCTTCAATGAACACGTAAAACACTTAAACCAATTCTTCTAGCTTAATTTCAGCTTAACAACACAGATCAAATCAAAAATCTAAGATTTAAACTTAAACATAAAAAAATCAGATTCTCATACATGCAAATTCCAGTTTTTGCATTTTTTCTCTATCTACTTTCATCTGATGCATTTTTTCACCTTTTTACACTTTCATTTCATAAAAAAATTATCATTTTATCAACTCTATACCACGACCTCATCAAAATTTCATTTAAATTCGTTAAAACTCATTTAAATCCATCTTTATAAATACTCCACACATTCAACGCGCAGGTGGGTAGAGAAGGGGATTGGGGTAGAGATTTTAAGAAAACCAAAACGATGTTGTTTCTCCTGTGAATGTTTTAAGTAAGCCTTCTACGATGTTTTCTTCAACAAAATATCGCGATCTCTATTTCATGAAATTTTATGGATAAAACGTCGCAAAAAGTGCTACAAATCTGCGACGTTTTCATATAACATTTTTTAAACGTCACGAAAAATCTTTACAATTCATGACGTTTTATCAATAAAACGTCATGGATTATATGTATTTCTTGTAGTGTCAGTCAAATAATAAATCCTTGGAATTTGTGAGAATTAACTAAAATGAAACTTCGAAAATGCGAAGTCTTTATGTGCTCCACATCGAAAAATATGCCCCGTTTTTAACAATTGATATGACTATGGTTAATTTGAAGAACCCTTTCTTCAAGAATAGAGAAAACAATTTTCTCAAACTTTTCTCTTATTTATATTTTCGTACAAAGAATGAAAACGACAAAGTATATATATTTCACTCTTCACTTAGTTTTCTTATCAACGTATAAAAACGAAAAACACTGAAAGAATATAAGAGAGTTTTTTGCTCTACAATTTTCATGCACAAAAAATGAAAACAACGTGAATGTGTATACAAGAGAATTTCCAATATTAATTATATTTTCCGTGCTAGCAAAAAATATAATAATATGCGATATAGATTATTTAATAAAGTATCTCATAATAAATTAAATAATCATAAACAGGAAATATTGCACTCGTAAGTGTGTGACCACATAAGTTCATCACTAAGCAGGTAGTAATTAATCCAATTAATTACTAATCAAGGTTGGCATCTAACAACACTTCTTACTGATCGGATAGTGTGAAATAACAACCTTACAAAGATGGAACTAGTTAAGGATAATGTATTATTTCCTTCCATCATTACAACTCTGAATTATCCTAAGGTATGGTTTAACTATCAAACCCTATTAGATAACCAACTATGTTACATGTCGATCATTAATGATTGGTGAATGACTTAAGAAACTTCTTTTCCTAACTCATTCAATTACCCTGATCAAGGTCTTGAAACAACAATTAAGATCAATGACAACATAGAGCTGAAACTCATTATTTATAGTCGATGAATTTCATCTTGACTCACCACTAATTAGATAGGTACTTAATTATATTGAATGATCATTCAACTAACATTTTTACATACTAGGTGTCCGACATCAAAACATAATAAATGATTTATTGATTACTACGATGATATCAGATCAAAGGAAAAATATACATTCAAATCCTTATGAGAATATCCCACTTGACAGCTCATAAGTAGTATTAACTATTATGAATTCTCAATTTAGTCAGTTTAATGATCATATCTCTATATGCATCATTTATATATGCAACTTAGTAAATGAGATCTACTAATATCCATCCATATTGATCTAATTGGATCATTAAAGTCCTTATTTAATTCGATGATCCTATTATCAAGAATACTTTTAGATTAAACCCTAAAGGCTTAATTTTCATTATTATAATTTCTATTATGATGACAAGTATATAAATTTAATCAAGGATTTATCATATTAGAATAAAAAATAATAAATATAATATGATAATAAAATCATTTGTCATATTATTAATCAAAGTTAATAATCACAAAAAAAATTTAATCTATTACATAACGATTAGGTTATGGACATAATTTCAACAATGAAAACAACAACAACAAAATTAAAAAGAAAACGAAGGGGCTTAGTCTTTTTAAACATTTGTCAAACTTTTGAATTGTATTTGAAATTAAAAAATATTTGAGTTCTTAAATTTTAAGTAAAATCTTTTTCCTTTTTTGTAAATCCTTTTACATGTTTGCTGTTATCACAAGATTTTATGATAAAGAAGCTAGCGAAGAAGATGGATATGACCAATAGGTACTCTAAGTTCTTTTATCTTCTTCATTTTTCGTTTGGATCTCATGTGTGAGTTGAATTTTCCTTTTCACTTTAGTATGATTGGCTCCACAGAAAATGACACCGTTGTGCTAATCAGTTTTTCCTTGGTTTTCTTTAGATACAACCCAAGCGTAGTTACTGACGGGGTACCAAACTGGGGTTTTCACCTTTCCTTGATCAGTTAGTCTGCTCTCTGAGATAGGTAGTGTTCAAAGTCAGAAAATCGGACAAGAAGTCCCATATGTATGGTAGTGGGTACAAGCTCGACCTAATGGCTTAAATAATGGATTACACGTGCCAGCCAGTTGCAACGGTTAATCTTGAGGAATGAATATTTGAAGTGAACGTAAAATCTTGTCGGTTTGAGAGATACGAGAGGGTCTGAGGTGACTCATTCCATCTTTGAAGACTTGTCTTCTAGGCCACCTAGTGCCATTAACCTTAGAAACGGGAACTGACCTCTTTTATATACATATTATATATATATGTATATACTTACACTCTTGCTTGCAATCATGGGACTCAACTCAGCTTCTGGCTCGCTAGCTCTACGGTCCCGTGCAATTCAATCTAAAACTTGGATTGTAAGTTATGTTGATTTAGGCTTACTTGGGTATTATGTTGATTTAGGCTTGCTTGGGTATATCTTATACGTGAAAGTTACCAGGGAATCAATTAACTTTTGGTTTTAAGGTCCTTTCAGTTCGAATTAACTTGAAGGTCACCACCGTATAGGAGTGACAAACCTGGAGCTTTGTTAAGCAGTAGCACCAGTGGATTTACGAATCTCAGAGAAACGGCCACTGCGCATATGAATTTGATAGAAACATCCATAGCAAAATGTGTTTAGGAACAATTTGTCCACTGTATGTAATAGTCACATTGTACAAGGACAAAACCACCATTTTCAGGATACAGGTAAATTGCACCAGGACATGTGCTAATGTCAGATTAATTATACATTCTTGAAGGGCTTACTTCCCAGTGCCACCAAAAAGATAATCCAGGGAAGATCCGCCACCCGGGGCAGCATGAACCTTCGTGGATGGCCGGTCCTGCACACAAATATGAGAACATTACCTCTAGAGTAGAATCTCCACGTCTTAAGGTGCAAGTGATATATATATATATATATATATATATAAAAGCTTGTGACAATATTAGTGTGTACTAGGCTTTTGTTGGCATCAATCTCACCAGAGTCTAATGGAAACGATATCAAAGGTGTAAGTTGGAATCAAAACCAATGGCCTTGCCCCTGTTGTACCAATATTAACATAGGATAGCATGAAGTTAACATGGAATAGCATAAAGCTAAGTTCTTTTTGATGATGTGTTCACGCATTTCTTTTTCTGGATTTTTAATTCATCTAGCTGTTAGTGCCGAAAGCAACTAATCCTATAAACTTAGACAGCAAATATTATATGTTACTTGGTCTGGCAATAAGTTGAAAAAGCAGCACACCGTGATAAAGTTGCCACAGTTCTGGCCATCTGCCCGGTGGTAGTTGTTTTTCAGGTTTCCAGGAATGCCTGCTGGAATCTGTTTGTCAATTGGTTGTGAGATAACAGCAGGCTTTGGAGAAGGACCATTTAAGGCTTGTCCCTCACTCTTAGCACCACCAGTCTCCCCACTGCCAAACAGGTATCCCAGAGAGCTCTGTCCACCGCCGCTGCTCACTCCACGACCCATTATCAGTTAGCTTACGGTGGAACCTGCACTTTATTTCAGGTGCAAGAGCTCAATTCCATGATAGACTACATCCATAGGCGAAGAACACACACGATAATTCATAGAGAAGCAGAAAAAAGAGCAACCAGAGTCCAGTCTACACAAAATTACTTTTCCAAGTTTTAATGGGTCAGACTTTTTTTTACCTCATAAGATTAGAAGAGTATATTTGGCTGCTTAAATGTACGAGTAAACCTAACATTAAGCTTATTGCATGAACTTTCTTTATTATCCATTGCTTTTAACTTGATTTGTTCAAGGGACCAGCATCGAGTCCACAAACTACTTTCATATTTCAGTTAACATGACATTACTTGTAGTTTATGTCATGTTTAGTGGGATGTTAATTAATATAATATAATAGAACAGTTTATAATGGGATAAAATAGAATGTAATTTAATGAAAAATTATTTAGGAAGGATGAAAGAGTTTATAATCTAATAATCTAATGTAGTAAAATATTGTTTGAAAGATGGATAAAAAAAAATATAATGTATAATAGATGACTATTATACCTCTTACATTAAAATGGTTGATGTAAGACGTATAACGCAATAATTTTAAAATAAAAATTATGTCTAATAAAAAAGTTACAGTTGTAACTTTAATAATAAAATAATAAAATTTTTATTATTTTAAAATAAAAGATATATTGAAAATATTATTCTATTATATGTGATTCATATTTTAAAATAATTTATTTATATTTTTCTTTTATATAAAAATAATTGATATTATGGTAAGAAGAAATAATTGGTATTACGAAAAATAATTAGTATTACGAAAATATATATATATAGAAATATGTTGGTTGTTATTAGGATAAGAAGAAATAATTAAAGAAGAAGAAGAGTGCCCATCATAAGATCTGATACCTCAAGCCCAGATCACAGCAAGATGCAAGCAAGTTCATAGAATCTATCCCAATTGATATCCCATTTGTCGAAATATCATCTCCATACCATTCTGGCCATGACTATTCTATAAGCAATAATAATCGATACTCTTAAACACAAAAATTACAAGTATCGTATCAAATAACTGAGACATAAGAGATGAGACCTTCGGATGGGATTAAGCAAAGCAACTTTATTTGCAACATTGGTTGATTAAAAATCAAACTCCAAATGTACCCATCAAACATTTTCGATTTGAGATGGCATGAAAAGAGGATCTGAATCTAAAGCATGCATCATATGCTTTCCTTACCTTTCTTTGCTTCTGGAGATAAGAAAAAGAAGAGGTTAAAAAAGAAACCCAGCAAAGGCGAGGACTTTATAGGAAGATTGGGAGACTAAATTTAGAAACGGAATCTTGAAGTATATTTAATAGATACAGAGGAACAGAAAAGATAACAAATTGTGGATAGTATGAGTTTGACGTGGTCAATTTGTAGGAGAGTGAGCTGGCAACAGCTGTAGATGTTAGGTTTTTGTCGGTTAAAAATGGTGGACAAATCAAATGGATCGCTACGACGGTAGAGATTCATGTGTGTTTCTCACTTCTGTCTCTTCCCAGCTTTGGCATTTAACTGTCATAAGTCATAACTATATGTTTTTGGTTTGGTCATCGGTCGTCTTATCGTTCCAATTTTATTAATTTATAGATACTATATATCCCTGCTTTCGATTACTTTGTTTAATTATTTTTACAAATAATATATACCAAAATGGCTATTAGAACATTACTCTAAGGTCCGTTTGGTTGGCACAAATTGTTGTTGAAAAAAATAAACTTTTTTAATTTAAATTATTACGTTTGATTTATTTTTTTAATAGTTAAGAAAATAAGAACTTTCTTAAGTTAGGAAAAGTGGTGATACTTTCTTTAAATTATAAATCATAACATCTCTATTAGTATTTAGATTACTTTCTTCATAAATTTAATCTAAAAAATACACTAGACAATTTAACGCTTCCTTCTCTCTCAATTCTGCGACTTTAAAATATATAAATTTTAAATAAATTTTAATTTAATAATTAAAAATATATAAAACAAATATTATTTTTTAAATTATTTATTTTTAAAAAATAAATATTTTATTAATAAATATTATATAAAAAATAAAAAAAAATTAAATAAAAATATTTTTATGT
>JANTPM010000009.1:30026890-30049146 GCA_025434745.1 Erythroxylum divaricatum | reverse complement strand
TTTTCTATCCCTGTCCTCCAGAGACGGGACACAAATAAGTGGAGACAGTAAGCAAACGCCTCGGAGACGGAACTTTTGTATCTCTGTCCACTGTCCCCACCCATAGGGACAGTAACCAAACACTACGTAATTTTCTCTCTTCTTATTGGGTTCATATCTCCTGTATAATATTATAGTATTTTATTGTGTCCAATAAATCTCAGCCGTTTATTTATGTGGATTCTATATAAATCCTGCGTGGACCTCGCGTGAGTCTTACAAAATAAATGATTAAAATTTTATAAAATAAAATAAAATAGAATAATATTAGACAGATGATATAGGTTTCTTCTTATCTGTACCAAACTGCACAAAATAAAAGAAAATAATGAGTGAGACGTGATAAGTTAAAGCGACAGCCTCGAGCAAAGTTCAAGTGCAATGTACAAGTATATTACTAATCTACAGTTATTATTCACGTAAATTTTATAGTAGCTGATAAATTAGAAAGTCACGTGTTTAAGTCTTAGAAGTAGTCAAACAGCGCAGGAAATGTTGACTTTGCTCTGTATTCTGGTGTGTTCTAGCTTGTCGTTTTCTTCTTTCCAAGGTTGATCTGCATATTCCTGGACCGTGTACTGTTACAGTGTGGATGCTTACGAAGTCTATTCCTATCTTCAATCCTCTATGGAAGACTCATCAGATTTTGGTAAAATTACAGATGATTGCTTAGGTATAACAATAATTTATAGAATATTTTCTTAAGTGATTGAAGGCTTTTTGGAAAAACCTCCCCTTGCACTTCAACTTATAAATTAGATATTTAACTAAAAAAATAATTTAACAAATTTAAATTTATGTATTAAATTTAAATACTCAAATCAAAATTGAACTAATCGACCAAAGTTTATATCATTCTCAAACAATCCGAATAAATAAAGAGTACACTTCAATTATCTATTAATTCTGTCTTGGTTGTCTCGCTCATCTCTTTTTAGTCAAGTCCGGTGATCAATACCTTAACTAGTGTTATCCGTGAGCTCCTTTCCAAGAATTGGGAGGTGAGGGTACATCATATATATCGTTAGGATAATCATTGCGTAGATTGTCTTGCTAATTATAGCTATGACCTACCCTTAAGCATGCACTGGTCCCAGAGCCTATTGCTAGCATTTCTCTTCTACTTTTTGCAGATCAAGTGGGAGTTTCTCTTCTCCCCGTGAGTTGATTATAGTTCCTTTCTTTTAATTTCGGCCCATTTTTCTTAAAAAAAAAGAAAAAAAGAATACGCTACAAAACCCAAAACTGTAACAATCAGCAGATTCAGCACGACATTGTAGTAAAAGCCTAAATTGATTTCCGTCATGACAAGCCAACCAACGCCCAGGAACGTGCCAAGTTGTAATCTTTACACAGACTTAGTTTAGATTCGTTTCACTTTTTGTTATCTTATGGCACTCCTTTTATTCATATGGCCTAAAATGATCTTTGCAAAATTGCCAGGTACTTTGAACCTTCACCTTCGCCTTGACCACTTCCATTTTTATTTTTATTTTTAAATTTAGTAACAAAAATATTTATTTAAGTTTTTATTTTTATTTTCAATTCTATTTCACTAAAGTTTTCAAAAATTATAAAAACAATAAAAAGTAATTTTTGTCTTTTAATTTTTCATAATTTGATTTATTATTGACAAAATATATATTATTTAATCTATTAATTTTTAATAATTTAATTTAATATGTGATATCTTTAATTAAATTAATTAATTATTAGTAATAATTAAAATTAATAATTTCATTTAATATTTGTAATTAAAATAAATAAATAAAAATAAATAAATTTAATGAAATTTAAAATATCCTCAAAATATTTAAATTTTAAATCAAATTTGGTTTAATAATTAAAATATATTTAAATTAATATTAATTTTATATAAATTAATATTTAAATTATTTATTTTAATAAAATAAAATAATTTTATTAATAATTATTATATAATAAATTAAAATTGATATTTGAAAGGCAAAGCATTATGTAAATTGTAATTTAATTTTTTAAAATAATGTTATATAGAGAATAAGTTTAAATTTTTATTAAGTGTTTCAATGTTTTGGATATCTAAACTTAAAAGATTAATTTTGTTAATATTTTATTGATATACTTGTTTTTAATATTTGAAAATTTATATAATTTCTTTTTTTTTATATTTTTTTAACATCAAATAAGGGATTGTGTTTCTAATAAATATTTATTTATATATTTATTAAAAGATTTTCAATACTATAATAGCATAGATGGAAAATTATATAAACCTTTTAAATATCAAATATTCACAAATTAAAAAAAAAAAGAATTGGGTTGACTAACTTGATATACAGAGAAGGAGTCTTAAAATTTTTGACTTTCGTCTTAAATGAATCTTGCTAAAATATTATATAAAAACAAACCCCGTTCCCTCTTCCTGCATTAGGGGAAGGAAGTGGAGAGAAAGAGATCAATTCAAGTCAGTATGAAGGCAATTGGAGTGCCTCTAGTCCTGTTAGTCCTCTTCTGCCTCTCGTTCTCAGTTTCCAGTCATCATCAAAACCTTCTTCTCTCTGTCTACGATTTCCTAGTGGTGTCAAACTCAAAGCCAGGTCGTTTCGCTTTCTTTCTCGCGCTCAACTTCATCGCTGTATTCATCTCGCTTGGAAGTTCCAAGACATCTGGAGCAGATTTTGAAGGGTCCTTTTCTCAAACTTCTTTTCCGTACGAATGTAACGCTACAACCGTCGATATGGATGATAAATTCTGTTGCAGCAACAACGTAGATGATAATGAACATCAGGGCTACGATGGGTCTGGGGAAGATAATGATGAAGATATTAATTCAGATGATATTAGTAGTGAAGAAGAAGATGATGATGAGCATGATACTGATAATGAAATGGAGCAGAAAGCAGAGGAATTTATTACAGAGGTGAAGCAGAAATGGAGAGAAGAATTACTTACTGACAGGCTTCTCTGCAAAACATCTGCTTAATCCAACTTCATGGCAGAGAAGTCTCAAATTGTAATATTTGTAAATACTATATAAGTGTTCTCTCTTGTTCCAACTGTATTTTCTTTTATTCTTCTGTAAATTAGTTGATTTCTAAGAAATCGTGTAAATTGAACAATGGATTGTATTGGTAGTGAAGAAGATGATGATGATGTTGAGAATGATACTGATAATGAAATGGAGAAGAAAGCGGAGGACTTTATTGCAAAGGTGAAGCAAAAATGGAAAGAGGAGTTTGTTTCTGTGAGACTTCTTCTCTGCATAGAACAGCCGCTTAATCCAACATCAAGGGAGATGATGTATGTTCGTGTGACACAATTGGTTTAAGTCTCAAATTGTCATCTTTGTAAAAATACTAAATAGTGTTTTCTCTTGTTCCTGCTCTTCTATTGTGTCCTTATGTAAATTATCCGATTTCTCAGTAATCCTGTAAATTGAATTATGGATGATATTATAAATTTGAATGGTTTCTAGTATGGTTTGCCTTTTTGGATGTACTTAATATTATTATCGTTTTAAAAATCAAATTAAAAATAAGGATAACAATTGGGTCTAAGCTTGTCCCGTCACGACTCGTAGAAATAAGGATAGCAACTTAGCCCGGACTTGCCTCACTCTACCCCAAATTCAACTGGCCATGTTAGGGTTAATTGGCCTTGAGTCTAATTTTTTTTGAAAAATTAGGTCTCAAGTTGCCTAGGCTTGAGATGTGACCCTTATAAACAAAATGACATCGTTTTGTTTTTTTTTTAATTACAAAAAATGTTCTATTTAGGTCGAATCAAGTTGATGCTCAGACTCGCAACAAGAGGGTAGATTGATCCTTTGTAGCAAGAGTCGGGCCGATTGTCATCCTTAATTAGAAATTAAACTAGTAAAATAAGATGTTTAAAAATTAAAGATTGATTGTTATAAAATTATGTTTATATCTAATTATATATTATTACAAATTTTAAATAAATTATTTTATAAATTAATAATTTAGGATTAAATGAAAAACTCAATATAAGTGAAGTTTCTCAATATCAATCATCTTATTTAAAATTAAAATGATTAGTCCTTTATTATAATTCCAAATCTATATTCTTTTGAATTAGGAGATTCATAACTTATTTTACTAGTTATTTTTAGGAGCATATTAATATTATTTGTAATGATTAACATATTAAATCAATTCCATCTGTTTAACTGCATAAATTTTGAATCGGTTAATTTTTTGTTTAATTTATATTAATAATTTTTGTTATTAAAGATTGTCGACTTATTAATTAAATAACTAATTTTTATAAACTATAATAAATAAGTTAATTTTTATTTATGTGTCTCTTTCTTTAATCATGTGCAAGGATATTATCATTCGTTAATCATATTTTAAGATTTTCAATTATGTTCAATTTTAACTATATACCGAAAATTAAAAAATTCAACCAGTTCAGCCGATTCAACTGTAAAAGTTTTGAATTATCTAACTTTGTGATACAAATTTTAATTTTTTAGCTCAATTTATTTTAATAACTCTTGTCTTGTTATTAAAAACTAAACAATTTAGTAATAAATCGGCCAATTTTTATTAATTGATAAATTTTTATAAAATAAAATAATTCAATTAATTTTCATTTAACATTTTAGTTTTTAATTAAACTTTAAATTCTTTTATAAGTGAGTAGGACAATCTCTTTTAATTATATTTTAAAATTTTAAATTTGATTCAAAATTTAACCCGTTTTATAATGGTCTAATACATGTTTAATATTTTAAACTTAAAATCTCGTGTTTTACTGGTTTAACTTCTGCTCCGATTTTTATATATACCAATTTTTAAACATTGCTCTTATTTTAATGATTTAATTTCAGATTTCGTTATAAAAACATTGATTATTTGCATCTTTTTAGGAAGAAATCGAGTCCAATTCCATTGGGAAGAAATAAAAATTCCGGGCAAAGAAATTTCTCATAACAATAGTCACTGAAGGTTAATTAATAAGAAATGATTTGAAGTCACTCTTTTCTTTTCTTTTTTTCTCACAAAGTGATCTAAGAAGTTCCAACTATAAAAAGACTCCCAGATTAATCCTCACTTAAGCTGGACAAGTTTCTTATTGTAGACAAAACTCTGACCCCAAATTTTAAACGACTACATATATGAGAACGATTCGAATCAGCGTCTTCACTGTTTTCTTTTCTAATCATGAATTAATAAATTATAAGTACATAAATATGTAAAGAGCTAGTAATCTTACGGAAACGGAATCTGAACTCCTGTAAGTAATAAATTATGACCATCTGAAAGTTTGTGCTTACCAAACACGCATTCTTAAACTCTTTGGTCTTGTTTTTGTTTTGTAGAGGTTTGGACTCTGGTCTTGTTAGGCTTGCTTAACTTTTACTTGTTGGAATATTAGTCTTGTCGTGAATTTTAATAATTCGAAACTTTTATTCACGTGAGCAAAAGCTAAAATAAAAAATTAGTAATGAAAGATAAAATATATTATTAAGTTATTATAAAGATATTTTAATTTATTTAACAATTAATTTATTTTGTTTCATTAATATTTTTATTTTTATCATAAAAATAATTTATAATTATTTAAAAATAATTTATTTTGTTTCATTAATATTTTTATTCTTATCATAAAAATAATTTTAAGTGGTCCACTTGTTAATATAATTTATATAAAACATATAATTTATAAATTATTGTGTACATTAAATAGTTTATTTAATATATGTCGTAAAAGATTAACCTCACCAGCTACTCAAAGGCTCGTTCTGTAGTTTTATTTAATATATAATCAAAATGACGTAATTTAGTTAAAAATTTATTGATACTTAATTAGCTAGTTTAATTAAGTTTAACATACGTAAATATTAAGGGTATCTTTATTATGTGACAATTGATGCTAGTAATGTTAACGAAGATGCTAACATCGGACTAAAATTGAAAAAAATTAAAAGTTTAAATATTTCATTACCACTTTTTTAAATTCGAGCTATAATTGCGAAATTAAATAAAGTTTGAAATTTTTTTATAATTAACCCTAAGAAAAAACAATATTTTGAGTAGATACGTCTCATTAATAAAAATAATCTTTTGACTCAATTTATAAAAAATTAAAAGGTTAGTTATTAAATTAAAATAATAGTAATTAATAAAATAAAATTAAAAGATAATAATAAAAAATACGTAAAAATAAATAATACAGTATATAAGATGCATAAAAATTGTCTTGATTTTTTTTTAATTTTAAAAAATAAAATACGACATCGTTTTAGGCAATAGGATGTTATTTTTCTAAAATTTTGGAATTTGAGATGGACTCAAACTTAACTGCCCCTCCTAACTCGACTTGACCGTTGCCACTGCTACATATGTTTAAGGAAAATTGATTCTGCTCAGACAACTAGTTCATCAACTTGGCTTATTACAAATGGTCGATGTAGTAACCAACAATTCACCATAAATTATGGGAAGTATCGAAATCTAAATTTGCTTAGAGAACAGAGAAAACGAAATGCTATGACTAATGCCATTTGCACGGCGGTCAACCTTTTCTGTCTGTAAATGCAGGAACTTATGAGCATCAAAAGTTCATGAGCACATGCGTGTGCTTCTAGTTCTGTAGAATCCCTATGCTCATGGTCCTTAAGCCTGTATCTCCATCACCGAGAAAACCTGAAAGATCAACAGAAATGGGTCAGATGTTATGACAGAGATCCAAAGAAGAACATTTATTGGCCACTTGCAGTTTAGTATGAATTTTGCCATCATTTCAGAAGCTGCTAATACTTTCTACACTTCAATGACAAATGATGCTGAAATTATACAACCTTACATTGATCGGTAGGCCCAAAAATGTGACCAATGTGAAAATACCATGTTCTCTCCGATTAAATTTTCAGCAGATTATGCAGACAACAGACATATTCAATTTTGATCGAATCTGCACAATGCTATTCCTAATGCAGTCGGAGCACTTTAACGGTCGCCCTGATTGCGTTCATAATTGGATCGGCTATTACACAACTTGATCACATACCACACCATGCCTCATTTACTGAATTGTTATTCACCAATACTACCAACTGTTCAGGATCCAACATATTGATATGAACAATTCAGGACATGTTTGCAAATATGGGTTCCCAAATTCATGAGGGCTTCAATGTCCTCCGTAGAGAATATCATCAAAAAGTGCATTCACGTGAACCCTCTTAATGGATTGAGTCATCAACTTACTTCTTAAGAAAAAATATAGATGGGCAAAAGTAAAGGAATTAGAAGAACTCATCGAGGCTAACTTAGACAGAGAATAGTGCTTCCTGATTAATCCCCCTCTTCTCCAACTGTCCAAAGCAACCTGATATAAAAGCAGGCATCAATATCTAATCAGCCACCACCAGAAATCGCAAGACGAGAAAAGCAATCAATTCAGTAGTACCAATGAAAGAGAACCTTTGAAATTACCAGAATATGGACATCACTAGAAGAATGACAAGATAACCAAGCTTAAAAAACCTTCTCTGCTTTTCCCTATTCATCTGGTTATAGATCTCGGTAACATCAATCAGGTGTTGTCTCTGTATGTACCTGACAATTAACTCCCAAGAGCACATTGATTATACTGTTAAATTACGATGCTGACATACTATGTTTATCAGCAGGATCTTCCAAAATTCACTAATTTTCTCAAATTTCTGCTTTACCTTTTATCCTTAAACATCTGCCCAATCACAACAACTTCTCAAACAATAATTACCAACAGAAAAAGGAAGTTTCTTAAAACATGCCAAAGTTTCTTGAAGGTTTGAATTGCACATTAAGTAAGCCCTTGTCGTTATTCTCAGAAAGTCATGGCATTTAGAAACTTACAATCTCAAATTGTGGTATACGCAAGGCACACACAAAAGGCACATAAACCAATGTCCTGTAAACAGAAATGACATGCACAGCAATCCTAGAATTATGTACTCCGGCAATACAACCGCGTTTATCTGATTCGCCGAGTCGTAAGGATTTATATAATCAGTCTCAAGATCCGTCAAGTTCATTAGCTGCATCCAAAAGAAAGAAAACGAAATTCAATAAACAATTACATGAAAAACACAAAAACTTCTTAGAGGAAAACCCAATTCAGTACTCATCTCTCTGGTCTTGTGTACCCAGATAGTGAGTCACAGACAGTAATTAGGAGCTTGAAGACGGATTGCACCTGAAATCCTACGATGCCCATGGCAGCCATCAGTAACACGAAGTTCAATAACCATCCAAGAATACCCCACATGTCCTCTTTCCTCCTCGTTTCTCTGTCTGTAAGTGAATTCTTCTCTCACTTTGAATATTTCCGATTTGCGATGTACGGATCATACACGTGTTATTCGGTGACTATTTTCAGTATTTTGTTGGACCTAAATCGAATGTCGTAGACTAGAATTGGATTCGAACATATAAAAAAATGAAAACCATTTTAATTAAAAAATAGATTTAAAATAGTCGATAATATCTTATTATAAAATTCGAACCAATATTTTAAAAATTAAATTAAAAATTAAACCAATAATACAAAAAATTTAAGATTAATTACAAAAAAATCAAATTTTTATCAAATTTTTAATTATAATCCGAACTTTAAAAATTAGCAATTAAATAATCAAATTTTTTTAAAAAATCAATTCTAACCCAAATTTTAAAATGCAACAATGAAATCTTCAAATTTTCAAAATTTTTCAATTTTAACCTACATATTCTCCCAATATCTTCAGCTATTTATTTTTTGTTTATTTTTTGACGCTTCAAACTCCTATCGCATTATAGCATATTGCACCAGTAAACTCTTCATTTTTAATTCATTCTTTTGATTTCCTTAATGTGAGGGCATCGGAGCTGCATAATCTAAAAATTGAAGAGTGAGGATATCGAGAAAAAAATTAAACACAAAAGGAAAAACTGAAATAAAAGCGTAAGGTTGTTGAGGTTGTGTAATGTGATATAGATCATTTCAAAACAATATCGTTTCATTAATATTTATTTATTATGTTAATTTTGGTTGACGTATATTAATAATTAATGTTTCTGAAATATGTGACAAGCTACATTAGCAAACTTAACGGAAAAACATCGAGTTATAATTGAAAAAAATTGAGTTTGAAAATTTTATTGTTACTTTTTAAAGATTGAGTTATAATTGAAAATTTGAGGAAAGTTTAATTTTTTTTAGTAATGACCAAAAAAATTAACAATATTAGATAAGATTTAATAAAATTAAAGAATTTAAAACGTAATTAAAAAATGATTATTATCTATTGAAAATTTTGAAGTTTAATTGAAAAAATCAATCGATTAATTTTGGTTTATAAGAGCTTATTAATTAATAAAATTAATATATTAATGAATAAAATTGAATATTTTAAACAAAAAGAATTATTAAATTAAATCGAACAATAAGATTAAAACTCAAACTAAAAAGTTGAACAATTCAAGATTTTTAAGATTGGACCGGCTAAATATGATAAATGAAACACAAAAAAGAAAGAAAGTTTTTTTAATTAAAATGTAAAATCAATAGCTAATACCTTATTACGATTAATTTTAACAACTTATAAAAAGGCATTGAATGTGTGATTTTTTTTGTTTATAATTGATTTATTAAATAATTGATTTACAATATATGATTTACGTGTTATTATATATATATATTCATCAATTTATTTAATATATATATTTGTATTATTATTCAAAAGAGTATGAAGTCAAACTCATATTTAATGTAAAATCAATTTTCAATTTAATACGACTTTAATGTCAATCTCTAACAATTGGTTTGAATATTGAAATTCTAAAATTTAATTATAAATTATGAAAATTTATCTGTGAAATGATTCTCAATTAATTTTTTGTTATTAAAATGTTTAATTCTCAATTAATGCTTTGTTATTAAAATGTTTATGAAAAAGTTGCTTACTATTCGATCTTTTTAGATCTCGGATATTTATAAATTGTTTGTAATTTTTTTATATTAATTAAGTTATAATATATAATTTAATTAATGCTTTAATTATTTAAAACAAAGCATGTCGGTTCTTAAAAATGGTCTAAGTAATAGATTTAATTTTTAATTAAATACAAAGTTTGCCAATTCTTAAAAATTGTCTAAGTAATAGTTTTTATTTTTGTTACACTTAATTTATAAAAAATAATTTAAATAAAATTATTAAAAATATAAATATAAAATTTAATGTAAAAATTTATCAATAAAAAAATATAGGAGTAGTATGGAACTAAAATTGTCATGACTTGTGATCAATGTTCTGAAACCCAGACCGGTCATCGAATCGGTGGCCTTACTGGTCACCAATTTGACCGGTTCGACCGGTTCGGTGTGACGTAATAATTATTCAATAATTATATTTAATTATATATAATATTAAAAAAATTTCAAAAAATAAAAAAAATAAAAAAAATAATTATCGGACCGGTCCGACCGGTCAATTTGTGACCGGTTTTGAAGTATCAACCGGACCGGACCACCGATCGGTCACCGGTCGGACCGGCCGGTCCTGTTCGGGTTTTAAAACCATGCTTGTGATGATTAGATCACACGGTCAGCAAGATGGAAAACTGAGTCTTTCAAATACAGGGTTTATCGTTGGGTACATTAGTAAGTTGAACCAAATCCATGGAGGGGTGAGTCAAGAGTAATTCGAATGGAGCGGTGAAAACGGGATCCAACAATATTTCAGCTGGCGACGTAATTAGGAACTGTCAAGGTCACTGGTTTGTAGGCTTCTTAAAGAATGTAGGAGTAGGTGATCCTCTAGCTGTTGAACTCTGAGGACTACATTCATGACCCATGCTGACGTGGGAGCGGGGATATCGCCGTGTGATAGTCGAAGTGGACTCGTTAGAAGTTATTAACATTCTCTCATCTTTTATTAACGATATGTCTGACATTAATCTTTTGGTGATAGATATCCGTGGGTTGTTGCTTCGAGCATGGGAGGTGCAACTTAAGCATACATATCAAGAAGGAAATCATTGCGCAGATAGACTGGCTACCCTAGCCTCTTTAGCAGGATCAGGTTTGCATGTCGTTCAAGAGCCTCTGACGAGCGTTAAAGAAGTATCACACCAAGACATGAATGGAGCTCTGATGAGCATTAAGGAAGTATCACACCAAGACATGAATGGAGCTCTTTACCGTAGAGCCCTATATTAGTAGGGTGATATGGGTCGAGTCATAATTTCTTTTGGTTCTTTTTCTTTGTAAAAAAAAACATCAATACACCTAATTATTTATTTTATAGATAATTTCGGTCCACTAAATAATATGATTTATTCCTTGCATATGCCTAAATGTATGTAACTTGCAGACTTCTCTGTAAGGCCCAGTCCATCAAAATTATAAACTGTTAGACGTCGTCGTATGGGTTTGAACTGCAAATTTCTTTCTTGATGCCAAAGGCAGATCCAGAAGAAGCACAAAAAGGGGAGCGAAACTCGTTGGCTTAAGTCTCTAGTTCTGTAGTTTCTTTGCCCTAATCCACAAGCTCTCATCTCCAACTTCTCTCATCTAATTCTTCTTCGTTCCACTATGACTAAGCAACAAGCCAACTGGTCTCCTTACGATTTCAATGGAGGGTAAGTTTCTCTCTTTTATCTGTTTCTCTCTTGCGTTGTTAACTGTATAATTTTTTATTGTAGAGGTGTTAATCGTGTTTTGATTGTTTCCTCAGAACTTGTGTTGCGATTGCGGGAGCTGATTATTGTGTAATCGCTGCCGATACTCGAATGTCCACCGGCTACAATATTCTCACCCGCGATTACTCTAAAATCTGTAAACTGTAATTTATTTATGCTCTTTCGCTCTTAACTGTCTTGTCCCTTATGGGTGTAATCATTTAAATGTGGCTTGTTATGCTGTTTAAATGTTCATTATGATCTATTGCGTCATCATTGATTGTGAATAATTTGCTTCACAGCTCTAATTGATTAGTACGATCTGATTAGTTAGATATTAAGGCAAATAATTCTTGTTCCATGACTTCAAGTTCTATGTGATCTTCAGAGCGGACAAGGCTGTCTTGGCCTCTTCTGGTTTTCAAGCTGATGTGAAAGCCCTGCAGAAGGTGTTGTCGGCAAGGCACTTGGTGAGTCTTTGAGAAGTTGATATGATTGTTCTGTTTGTTTGTAGATCTACTACCCAAGTGATGCCATCCTACATCGTTTATGAACCTATTATAGGAAAAAGTGGAGAGCACATGACAAAGAGATAGGCCAATTCCAGCTTTACCAATTGCTTGGTCTAACAATGGGCCCAAGATTGGCCTATACCAACTAGTGTGAATGACTTAAGGGGATTTTTTGAGATTGACGGGGTACTACTTACAGTGTTATTGCTTGACCAGCTTGACCAGCTGGAATTGGTCAAACTCCTTGTCATATGCTCTTCACTTTTTCCTGTAATAGGTTTGCAGGGGAGGTGGAATTATATCACCAATTGTTAAATTTAAGTTTGCTACAACTTCATGGATATGAACTATGAGGATTTGCTATTACTTTATGTTCTATATTACTATTGCTTGGCATACATGTATATTGCTTTGCATATCATATGACTAATCGACAGTTCTTACAATGCAAATCTGGTAGATGCATATGCTGTTGTTATGTTCAATGTTTGGGAATGTGCTGTTTTACTAAACTATTTGCTTTGGTCCATTTGATTTATGTTGGTATTTTTGTTTCAGATCTATCAACATCAGCACAACAAGCAGATGAGCTGCCCAGCTATGGGTCAACTACTCTCCAACACTCTTTACTATAAACGCTTCTTTCCTTATTATGCTTTCAATGTTTTGGGTGGCCTTGATAATGAAGGTATCTTAATTTAGTCAAGTGATAAATTTTAAGTCTCTCTCCGTTCATGTTAATAGCTTGGCGTTCTTGTTGAAAACTATAGGGAAGGGCTGCGTTTACACTTATGATGCTGTTGGGTCCTATGAGAGGGTTGGATACAGTACCCAGGGTTCTGGTTCCACACTTATAATGCCATTTCTGGATAACCAATTGAAGTCACCCAGTCCTCTCTTATTGCCTGCTCAGGTTTTTTCAGTTATATTTTGTTATTTGTTATGTGAATCTTCCTAAGAGTTTCATTATTTTAAGGTTTAAACTAATAATTTGTGGTCTGTGTAGGATGCAGTAACTCCCCTTGCGGAACCAGAAGCAATTGATTTAGTTAAAACTGCTTTTGCATCAGCAACTGAGAGGGATATTTACACTGTAAGTTCCAATTAACTCTTCAGTCTTTGCACGAGGAAATCAGTTTCTCAGGCAACTTAAATTTGGCCTTTAAAATAGTATGTCCTGCACAAAGAAACCTTCCTGCACAAAGAAACCTGCAGAAAATGATGGATTGCTTGAACTTCATGCAAAATAGATGAACCAACAGGGAGTATTTTAACTATATTACAACTTTTTAATCATCCTTCTTATAGTGTCATGTTTTTACGACAGGGAGACAAGCTTGAAATAGTTGTCCTAAATGCTGATGGCATCCGTAGAGAGTATGTGGAACTCAGGAAAGATTGATCAGGCAAAGGTCCATTACACTCTTCCTGGAAGCTGAAGTTCGCAATAGCACAGAATGCTTGCACTCAGTGCTGTATTGCTTGATTCTGCTCTTTCAGCTCATTGGTCATAGTGTAATGAAGTTAATCAGCAAATCTTGAAATTAAGGGACATCTTGTGGCGACGAACTGATGATACGCAATATGCATATGAACTCTGTGTATGCCGTCATTAAATTGAAGTTTGCTGTTCGTAGAATCTATGGTGTTCACATCTTTTATTGGTCATTGGTCATTAATCTCACGGTTTGCTTCAAATTGTTGTCTGGTTTTCAAAAAGCAATTTAAGGACTATTCAAGTGGCTCTTATAGCAAATGTGTCTCGCTTTTGGTTGCAATAGTATCAAACACAAGAAATTGTTCACAATTGAATTCCATTTCTTGCTTCTGGTGTTGAAGCAACCATGAGAATACAAGGTAAGCCAATATTTCCTTCTTATCATCAATGGGAAGAATAAGAAATTGCCAGCTATTTTTAGCTCTGTTTGCTAGAACTTAAATGCCACTGGTTGTTGTTGGCCTTCAAAAGGTTTCTTCAGAAGCCCATCCTTTCTTCTCCAACGCCAATCTCAACGTCTGCTATGAAACAATGAAATACCGAGTTCAAGTCATCCAAAGGAAAACCAAGAAACTTGTTTTTTTTTTTTTAATGAATGAAACGAATTCTTGCCTTGATTCTCTTTCTATTGACATCAAAATCAAAGTTTCCTATCCGAGACGCAGATCGATACTCTACAATTGATTTGTTTCCAGGTCGAAACCAGAACTCTACATCATCCACAAACTGTATGATATAACAAACAGGCACAGCAGTATGTTATTGTAAGCTTGTAACAATGTCCTCGTGATGAAAGTGATATGGTCAAATCGGTAAAACCTACCCCCAGAATGGGACTTTGGTATTCCACACACAAATAATCTTCTTTCTGTTCCACGATTCTCGGAGTATATTTGTCTGGTTTCGTTGATTTGATCTGCGGCAGGATGAACAATTCAATTTCATAATTCAGTTCAATTATTAAAGGTCCTTACAAGTAAAACATTGGAAATTTTTCTGATGACATATCTTTACCACATGAATAAGCTCTTCCATGGCAACTTCTCTGCTCACAGGGTTTTTTCTGCCGCCATTGTAGTTCCTGTAGAACAAAAACACAAAACACGTCCCTACGTTGTCATTAACAGAATCTTCTCAGTGCCCACCAAAGGTACTAGCCGTGTCAGTGAACAGAATTAACCAACAAAAGCTTCAAACCATGGAGGCGTGTAGTGTATGATATCGCTGATATTCTCCGAAGTTGAGATACAATTCTTAGTCGCCGGACACAGAGACAGAGCTTGTTGGTTCTTTTGCACTCCTAGGTAATCGGGCTTTTTTCCACTGCATCCCAGAACAACCCTTACTGTTATTACAAGACCACAAAATCGTGTCTGATGTTGACATTCTCTATGATATTGGGGAAGAGATTCAAAAGAAATGTACCTGAGATTGAAAATAGCTCCAATAACAGCTAACTCGCTGGTCTTCAATATCAATTCCCTTCGTTATTGGCAACGATATTGTGAAGAAGTCAGTCCCGTGCGAAAAGAGAAGGGAGGAGGAGAGGGTTGGAGCTTAAGCTTTTACCTTCGGGCAATTTGTTGGCGTGGTCTTTTATTGTTGTCCTGTTGAGAGAGAAAAACCTGGCGACGAATGAAACCATCTGAATGCTTGTTCGGAGTCTTGTAATAATGAAACTTACAGTGGGCGGTTGGTGAAGATGCCATTTTCGAAGGATTGGAGCTCCGAAACGTGTGTGTGTGCGTGTCTCTCTCACGTGTTTTAAGGCCGAGAGCTTCAAATTTTCACGGGCTTTATAGATTTGAGATTTTGGGCTTTTCCATTCACTTCTGGGCTTTTCTCTGCATCAGGAAAAAGAGAAGAGCAAGAAAGTTAGAAATTTGACGGAGTTGCTAAATCGGAGGCGGGAAGTGGGAATGACTGCGTAAGTTGTGTCGTTCGTTCAATTCCAGGCTTCTTCTACAAGCCTCTGTTCTGTTCTGCTCTCTTCTTCCTTCTGTCCGGTACTCGCACTCAAATGGCTCGAAACAGGGTAAGCCTGTACTGACTCTCTCTCTTTTATCCAATCTAATTCTTTCCCTATACTGTGAAAGAACCCGTTTAGTTCATTTCTGCATGTTGGTTTTCAATTAAATGTTAGAACCTACTTCACTTTACTCTTTGTCAGAAAATTTATTTTACTACTTTGAACTTGTCTGAATTATTTGATCTCGATGGTCCCTTTTTTTCCTAGGAGGTAAGACATTAACGGGAAGCTCTTGTGTTTATTGGAACAGGAAGGTTTAGTGTTGTTACTTGATGTTGGTCCCTCTATGCACGAGACCCTACCTGAGGTTGAAAAATTATGCTCCATGCTTATTCAAAAGAAGGTATTCTTCAAGCTTTTCTACTGATCCGTTTCAGTTTCCTTTTTTTCTTTTTTTTGCGTATGTGCCCTTTTTAATTGATCAGCTTCAATATTCAAGTTTTGACTGTTTATTGTGCAGTATTTGAAAACAACTTTCCACTAATTACTTAATTGCATTGTGGTTTTACATGCAGCTGATCTACAGTAAACAGGATGAGGTGGGGATTGTTGTTTTTGGAACTAAAGGTCAATCTTTTTGACCCGTCATGTTAATGATTTTTAAGTACTCTAAAATGGGTTTTTTGTTCCTTATAGAAGGTTTGCATCTACAAGTTATCCTTAGTTATGCTTGTTTAAAAATTCTCAGAAACCGAGAATGAGTTGACAAAAGAAGTGGGTGGATATGAGCATGTTGTTGTTTTACAAAATATCAAAGTAGCTGATGGATCTCTTGTTGAAGCATTACAACAGCTACCTCGTGGAACTGCTTCTGGTGACTGTATCCAACTAATTTGATTATTCTACTTTCCCTGGATGGTTATATTTGCCCTCGCATTTCATTGGTCACAGAGATATTGTAAGGAAGAATCTCTTTTGCATACCCACCCAATTTATCAACTTTTTTGAAAGTGATATAAAAAAAATCCCTATTCAAAACCCCAGAAGGATCTCCTCATAAGAGTTGTATAATCCTTGGAATTTGTAAAACATTAGCAGATGATTTTCGACATTCTTGATATTATGCAGTTGATATGTAAATGCTCTATGGACTAGCTTTAGGAAGTAACTAAACCATGTTTCCAGCGGTTCCTTAACTTTGTTAGATCTTGATGCTATTGTTGTTGGTATGGATATGCTGATCAAAAAATATCAATCAACAATCAAAGGAAAGAAGCGTCTCTGTCTTATAACAAATGCCCTTGATCCTGTTAAAGATCCCTATGAAGGAACCAAAGAAGATCAAGTGAGCACCATTGCCACGCAAATGACTGCTTATGGGATGAAAATGGAATCTATTATAGCGAGAATAGGGTTAAAAAGTTATGCAGATCAGAAAATAATGGAGGAAAATGATAATCTCTTAGATATATTCTCAAGGAAAACATCTGCCAAGATAGTGTATGTGGACAGTCCAATTTCATTGTTAGGTGCACTTAGAACACGAAAGATTGCTCCAGTTACAATATTCAGGGGTGGTCTTGAACTTAGCCCAAATATGAAAATAAAGGTAAAATGCACATTTTGTTGTTGATATATTTGTTAAGTTTATAATGTGGATCTTGTGATATGTACTGCATGTTATGATGATTGTTACCAAAAAAAATGGAAGGTTTCTTCTGTAGTTTCTTTTTCATATTTTATTTTCCAGGTACTTCATTAATTTTTTAAACTTGTTGCAAAAGTTTCTAGCGGTAGATCTCACAATGCCATTTGGTGGTGGTTGACTAGTCAAGTTCATCAGTGCATCAGATTTGGCCTATTTTATGATTGCAATAGGTTGCTTGCTTCTCCATGTTAGCATATATGAGTCTGAATTAACTAGTTTATGAGGTTAGCCGCGAAGAAGCTATTGGAACCTTCTAGTCTGATTAATATTTGTTGCACAAGTTGATTAATGTTTATGGTGATCTGTATGTAAGATATTCCAAGTAGTTTCATCAGTTGAGTTTGAGCACCATCTAGCCTTTGACAGTGAATGCATCTGAGGTCAGTAGCACATTCATCAACTACTTGTGGTTTCAACCATAATAAGATTTTATTGTTTATTTCTGGGCTATTAAACTAGTTTATTTTTTCTATGGTATCTATATGCATGTGTGTTAATGGAGCAAAGTTTTAGATTTATCGCATCATCTTCGTTATCTGCATAGGTATGGGTCTACAAGAAAACATCAGAAGAAAAATTCCCCACTCTGAAAAAGTATTCTGATAAGGCACCTCCAACTGATAAGTTTGCTACACATGAAGTTAAGGTTGATTATGAATATAAAAGCGTTGAAGATGATAGTAAAGTTGTACCCCCTGAACAAAGAATCAAGGGTTATCGATATGGACCACAAGTTGTGCCTGTATCTTCTGCTGAATGGGATGCTGTACGTTTCAGACCAGAAAAGAGTGTGAAGCTTCTTGGATTTACTGATGCTAAGAATGTAATGCGGTAAGGCACAACTGGTTGATTTTTTGCATATAGATTTTGGCTTCAAATTATGTGGGGTACTTTTTCATAGTCTCATGCTTTTCTCTTCTTGCTGCTGACCTACTTGTTGATAAAAAGACACTATTACATGAAAGATGTCAACATTTTTATTGCTGAACCGGGCAACATAAAGGCTACTCTTGGTGTTTCTGCCTTGGCAAGGGCAATGAAGGAAATGGATAAAGTTGCAATTGTACGTTGTGTTTGGAGAGAAGGACAGGCGAATGTTGTTGTTGGGGTTTTGACGCCCAATATATCTAAGAAGGAAAATACTGTAGGTTTCATGATGGACATTTTAATTTCTGACATCAAGTTATTCAGTTTTCTTCCTTTTTATTGGTTTTTTTTAATTATAATGCTGTTAAATTCTTACTGGTTTGCGGTGCAGCCTGATTCATTTTATTTCAATGTACTCCCTTTTACTGAGGATGTTCGAGAGTTTCTGTTCCCATCTTTCAGCAGCTTTCCTGCAGCTTGTCAGCCTACCGAACAACAACAAGAAGCAGCTGATAACCTGGTGAAGATGCTTGACCTTGCACCAGCTGGCAGACAGGAAGCTCTCCCACCTGACTTCACACCAAACCCTGTTCTGGAGGTAATTTGCAATTTTCCATCCGGTACCTTTTTGTTAAGGTTATCATCCTATAAATCCTTGAATGAGTGTTTTGCTTTTCCATGTAGTTCTGTTTTGCACTTGTTTGTGAGGTTCTCTAATATGATTATTTACTAAGGTGGATTTTCATATACGAAATACTTTTATGTTTTAAGCTTGAAGCTCCTTTTACAAGTTTAAGCTTTTTATGCTGTTATCTCTGTGCAGGAAGCTTTATTTTCTTGCTCTGTACTTGTTGCCAAACCTACATTAGGCAATAGGTGTATTTATAAGGCTTAAGTATTTAGTATGCAGTTTGAATAAAGTTGTTGAAAGTATTTAGTATGCAGTTTGAATAAACTTGTTGTACTCTTGAATTCCTTTTGAGTAATTCTTTAGATTGAATGGCAAGAACTTACTCCATTTGATTATCAGGGTGTTAGATATTGGCTTTTTTAGAAAGGATCTTTGAGAATAACCAAGAAGAATAAATGTATGAGGTTTCTGGATACCATAACACTGTTACTTAACACCTTGCTCGTTTTCCTACTTGAACTAATGCTTGTTTTATGTTTGTCAGAGGTTTTACAGTCATCTTGAGTTAAAATCGAAAGAACCAGATAGAGGTGTACCTCCTCTAGATGCAACTCTCAAGAAGATTACTGAGCCTGATCCAGAACTACTTTCTCGCAACAAATCTGTTATTGACGCATTTCGTGGGAGTTTTGAAATTAAAGAAAACCCAAAGGTCATCAACGTTTGACACTTACATGAAAGTAAATTTGATTTGTGCTTTTGCATTTTTGCTATAACTACTTAGCTCTTGAATTGCAGCTAAAGAAAGCAACTAGACGAGTTATTCGAGAGAAACCATCTGGCTCAGATGGGGAGGATGGATACGAAGATGCACCAAATGCTATTGCTGTCGTGTCCAATGAACACAAACCCGTTATTGAGGTAGAGAAAATTGGCAATTCAACTCCTGTCCAAGATTTTGAAGCCATGATATCACGCAGAGACAACCCTGATTGGATTATTAAAGCAATTGGTGATATGAAGGATAGAATACTTGACCTACTTCGGAATTCTCACGAAGGTGATAATTTTCCAAAAGCATTCGACTGTTTACTTGCCCTTCGTAAAGGTTGCATTCTTGAGCAGGTACATGATCGAACTGTTCTGGATAAATGGAAAAAAACATCGATAATGGTCATTTCTATAATTTTTCTTTGTAATCAGGGCGAACTACCTACTCAATGCAATTATCCTGCAAATGGTCGCTAGCTATGACCACTGCTTGCTATAATGTTGTGATAAAGTGCATTTTGCCTACTCAAAGCATGCCACATTTTTATCCACTTTATGATCCATAGTAAGATATTCTGGTAGATTTGCTATGTTGTACTCTTTGGAGAACTCCATTTCAGAAATTTTGTAAGAGGTTACTTGCATGGGTGTTGTGTACAGACAAGCCAATTTTACATTTGTAGTCATCAAAGTTGGATATATAATACAATTGCATACAAGTCGGATTTGAGTTTTCTTCTATTTTGGTCATACCAACAATGCCAGCTGATGCCTTTTGCAGGAACCAAAACAATTCAATGATTTCCTTCGACATCTTTTCAAGTACCTTCCGCAGAGAAATCTCAGCAACTTCTGTGACTTCCTTGCAGCCAAAGGACTCACACTGGTTTCCAAGTCAGAAGCTCCTGACAGGTTCACACAAATACTTTCCTTGTTCAGTTCAAAATTAAAGGCATCTTTACCATTAGCCACTGAGTTTTTACTTCTACATTTTTACTTTCTATGAACAGTGATGTTAAAGATGAAGAAGCTAGAAGCTTTCTGTATATGAAGGAGCCAAAGGTGGAGTCATAACAGAGATTCCTTCTGTAGAGTTATGTCTTTTGGTAATTCTCTATGGCTTTATATCATAGTCTCATGGCTTGGATTGGACAGAGAAGGGTGTGATGTATATAAATTTCCAATGGATCACCCCAAAGATAGCACTCGCCATCATGAAAACGTACTGTTATCTCCATTGTAAAGCACCGTAACTTGTTGGTAGTCGGCAATTTGGGCCGATGCCTAAGCCTGGCTCAAATCCTGCTGTTGAGACCTAGGGCAGGCCTAGGTTGAGCATCTAATTTAGGCCAAGGTTGGGCATGTGAATGAGGCCTAGGTTCAATTGCTATCTCTAATATTTTTCATCGGTAAATTACCTTTTATAGATAGATATCGAATATAAGCATATTTTTATAAATAACATGGTTGGAGTAAATTAACTCACTGAAAACTTGATTCAGAATCAAGTAATAAGTTTGATTTAATTAGTGTTTGTAAGTTTCAAGTTTGATTATGTTTATGCTTTTGATTATTTATTCTTTTCAAAAGTTTAGATAAGCTATAGCTTTTCTTATTAAGACTTGAACTTGTAATTCATTAGGTGGAAAAGGTTTTAGAGGGGTTTGATTCAATTAAAATAAAAATAGTTTTATTTAATAATTAATTAATATTAGAATTTTAAATTGTAAGAATTTAATGTTCTTTTTCTCCTGCTAAATTCAATCCAGAAAATTCATACTGAATTTGATTTGTTGTTATCTTTACTCCTTAAAGACATTTTCACTTAAATATTAAGGGGTTTGAATCTACATGAATTAAGAAACTTGAAAACAAATTTTGCATTCTACGTTTGTTTTAAAATACAAAGATCATAAATTCAAGTCACGATATAGCCTCTTTGTAAAAATATAAAGAAAAAATTACGTAAATTATGACCTTCGAGCTCTAATAAAGCAGAAAGTCTTGTAAACAGAGGATGTCACTTTTTGTTGGCTTGGCTCAAGAGCTTTCACAGAGAAAATGAATACGGTTGGTTAAAATAGAGAAACATAGTTGCTATACTAAGTTGGAAACAACAGCTATACAAGAAAGAAAAATATGACAACAAAGATTGAAAAGACAGTAAGCATTTGTTTTATTCATTCAAACTGCAGAATTTATACACAGAGGAAATAACAAACTTTTCTATCAAACAGTCACTTTTACATTCAAAAAGTGGATAAAACTAAATGAGAAAAATTTGGAACTAATGGCTATATGATCTAGAAAGTTTAACAACTAAACTTGACCAAGTCTGTAGCTTAAACAAGATAAATAATAAACTGTAAAGAAAGGTAAAACAGTAAAAAATAAGTTGGAACTGAAATGCCAGCACACTAAAAGAATAAGTTGGAACTGAAATGTCAGCATACTAACACTCCTCTTTGGCATTTGGTGATAATTTCTTCAAAGCTTCGAACTTTCTGTTAGCAGTGGCTTTTTCCTTTCTTCTCAACCTCTTTGTTAGCAAGAAGTAACAAAAAGTTGCTCCTCCTATGTGTAAAATCCATCTACCATTTGTGC